>PVIH01024948.1:0-21673 GCA_004025045.1 Sigmodon hispidus | reverse complement strand
CCCCCGCCGCCACCGCTGACCACAATCCAATGGGATTCAGTTCCTTGACATCGCAAGTGTTTACCTGGGTAAATTCTGATTTCTCGCTACAAAATCTCTAGGTCTCTTGGTTAAAAAAACCTAAAAATTCATATCAGCTCCTTTCAAAAGAAGAGTTACTGTAAGTTATAAGAAAATCCTAGAGTAAATGCTTGAGGATTTGTGGCAAATATTTGTTCAACTTAATATTAAACCAGATGTGCTCATTTCTCCTTAGCTATTCCATTTGTATCTCTACAAAAGCCTGGGCTTAATTGTATCTCAGCCTACATTATAAATTCCCATATGAACTGCATGATCTCTCTACTTGGCTATTGAAATTAAAACAGATTTACTCTGAGTATAGAACAAACCAGGTAATAACTTTGCATAATTTGCTTCCATTTGATATGTCTATTTTCATATATGCTCTCTTTTCACATCTACTTTGGCTGGTGCTTGACTATTTCTGCTATTTGACCTTGGAGATCATCACACTAAGAAGAGCCAAATTAATGCTTAAAGAAAAAAATTGTTTCTAAAACCAAAATAAAGATTTGAAGATGCAGCTTGAAAGAATCTAACAAGAAAAAAAGGAAAGTCATGTAGAAATATCTTTTTGTACCCTGTAAATATCATTCTTTAAATAAAGGAACTGTTTGTGGACACCGTATAAGTAGGCAGAGGAATAAGTAGGTAGGAAATCTAAAGGACTGTTCTGCATAGTCATCAGTCACTTCTTGTGTCCTGAAGAATGTCTGACAGTGTTCTATGGTTCTGAAGGACCATCTCAGCTTGTTCCACCGAAGTTCAGAGGTCAATTTCCTATGGATCTTGTATGTTCAGATTATACAGCATACTGTCAAGTAGTCAATACAAGAACAGTTTCTTGTCCAGTGACTAATTGTTGTCACAAAGAAAGTAAGCTCCACATAAAGTTTTTTCAATGCCCATTATTCCCATTATTTTTTTTATATAAAATGAAGTTCTTTTTTTCCATGTATCTCTTGTTCTCCCTCCCTTCCCCCGCTTCCTCCCCATCTACCATTCCCTCCCCCAAAAGGTCAAGAAGTCCCAAGGTGGATCAGTTCAGCATCCACTCCAGGTAGGTCCAATTTCTTCATCCTAATGTCATGACTGGGTTAGGTGTTTCTCTGGAGAGAATGGGCTCTGAAGTGCCAGTTCACATATAAAAACACAGTCTGGTCCCTCCACTCGAGGCTGCACATACTGCCCATGTTAGTGGATAGCTGCCTATCCTTGGAGGGCCTAGTTCCTTTACTTGAAGGTTCCCCAGTGGCTGTTCTATAATTCAGTGAGCTCTCCAGAACTCCAGCCAGTCACCACTGTGGGAATCTTCCTCATAATCCCTATCCCCTTGCTCATATAGATTCTCCTCCCTACTCTCAGCTGGACTAGGAACTCAGCCCAGTGTTAAGCCATGTATCCCTGCCTCTACCTCAACTCATTGTTGGATATAAGTTTTGTGATGGAACATAGAGTGGTTATTCATTTGATTATAGGGGAAGTCCTGTCTAAGCAACACCTTTACTATTGGTTGGGGACCTAGCCAGGGACATCCTGTAGGTTACCCTAGTACCCAGTCTTTTTCCAACCCTACATTGGCTTCCTTTGTTAAGATCTCCATCTCTTTTTTTTCTCCCTCATTGTTGCTCCTCTCACTCAATCATCTCCTTCTCTCATGATTTGTTCCCATCTCTTCTTGGTTGCAACCCCTTATGCTCCCAATTAGCTAAGAAGAGCTTCTCTATTTTCTCTTCCTAGGGGAATTCCTGAATGTCTCTCTTACGTTCCTTCTGATCCCAAGCTTTTCAGGGGTTGCAGTTTGCAGCTTGAGTGTTCTTTGCTTCTTGTCTAAAGTCCGTCTATGAGTGAGTACATCCTGTGCTTATCCTTCTAGGTTTGTAATACCTCACCCAGGAGGATCTTGAAATAGATTGATCCTGCCAGGAGCAGACTTGACTCACTGTCCAGAAAAGTCTAAGTGCTTAAAACATTTTAAATGCCATATTCTGTAGGTCTTTGAAGTGTTTGAAAATTATTTACCTAAATGAAATACATCTTTTTATACCTAAATATTCCTAACTAATATAAATTTGGCTGTCACAGATGACTATTAATCTGCATTTCTTAATTGCACATTACAATTTTAAGTGAGTTACATAAACAATATCTTAAACAAGAGTAGAAACATATATATAGCATAACAAAATTGACTTTAATTTTTATCAATAGGCCAAAATCCACACAAATTTAAAATATTTTTATATTAACGGCTGATTTTTGGATTAGAGTAGATTCAATTATCTGTCTTTTCAAAATCATTTCTATACCATATCCCCCTTTTTTTAAGAAAGATTAACTATGACCATTAACTATTCATAATGAAAACAATAATAAACATATAATAATAAATGATAATAAGCATATAAATACATTATATATTTGTATATAAACAAATATAATAAACAATATTTTGGGAATTTGGGAGTAGCTTTCATTACTATTTCCTCCTGATTAAGGGGTGCTGGAAATCTTACAAGGGTTTCTGAGGCTAAATCATCTTAGTCTGTAGCCTTGAAGCTGATGTAATTAGCTCTTTCCATCAGAAAATTTTCAGGTGATCTTCGTTGATGAAACCAAAATAGTGTTTAACTTAGCAGCTTTTGCAATCAATTATCTTTCTGCAATTAGCTCATTAAAAGTTAAAAAATAAAAAAGACAATAATAACTATAATCCAGACTGTGAATTTTCTATCTTTACATAACTTATTATATTTTTATACTCAATTTTTATTTTTTAGGAACTTTCTCTGTCCTCTTTCTTTTCTCTCTGATGCTTACATATAATTTACACACATTGTAATCTGTTTAGAGGTTTTCTTCATCTTAATCTGTTTCATTGTGAATCCTTAATCATTTTCTAACCAGAAGAGGTTTTTAAATGCAAGACTGTGCAGTGCTGCTTTGCCTGCTGACTCGACCCCACTCAGCGGCTTTTCAACATGGTAGAGGTGCCAGAGCCACTCTTATTTTCCCAATTCTAGGAAGTAATTTTAAATATTGTGAAACCTTTCACCATCCCAACTCTGGGGACTCTTAGACTTCACACTGTCATCCAATAGAATACTGCAGCCTACTGCTCATGAACTCCATTTAAGAATTTGCCATCAGGGTCTCTTAAAGTGCCACATAGTTTTTGCTGCTAATGCTGAATCAGGAAACTGCTCTTAAAGGAGCCACGTCTTCTCACAGCTAGCAAACAGTGCAGACCCAGAAAATGCGCTAGTAAGAAGCTATCTTTCTCTGTTTCCTTTTTGTTTAATATAAACAGAAATGTTAAATCCATCATATGCAACTTGTTGCTTGTACTGAGTCTTCTGAGAGATTTCGGAAACCCAGCTCCATTTTGTAGCTCAACCCCACATGCCACTCTGTACTACAACTCAATTCAGTGATACAACTCAGAAGCCCTTTTAGATCCATTTTTGTTCTCTAGAACCCTTTTAAACCATTCTTGGGCCTTATGTGAGTGTTCTGCCCAGCCAGGGATGCCATCTCTAACATGAGGTTTCTGGCCCAAACTAGCCTCACAGTTCAGACCTGCCTGCTGCCACCTATCTGAACCAGCAATCTCAAAGTCTCAAAGAAATGCACAGATGCTTGTATTAATTTCATCCTGCTTGGCTTATTTCTCAAGCATATTGCTAGCTAGCTCTTTCATCTTAACTCAGTTGATTTCCACTAACCTGTCCTGCCTCATGGCCTATGACTTAACTATTTTGTTACATCTTGCATCATGGGTGGCTGGATCATGTCTCCTCTGACTCCACCCTTCTTCTCCTACCTATGCTCCTATTGCTCCACCTACTTCTATGATGCCTGACATGGGCCAAAACAGTTCCTTTATTAAAAAAAATATTCACAGCATATATAAAGACATTTCCACATCATTCAGTCATCAATCAGACTCTACCACAAACTTTCACTTACATATCCTTACAATATCCAAACATTCTCTTATCAAACAATGCTTCAGCTGTATTTAATGCCTAATGTCAGCAATAGGAGAATTGGATACATGATACAATTTTGAAGAAATAAGTAAGCAGAATCATATGAAGAATTACAGACCTTAGCATCTGAAATATACAACTGAAATCTCATCCAGATCCCATTTCCTTTCCCAATGTCATTTAAATTTAAAATGTACTAAGCTAAAAATAATAATGAAGTCATATTATTTGCTTTTCCCTTGATTGCTAATTTGTTGTCTTTTCAAAGTAGTTAGTTTACTATCCTAGAATAATTTTTGTATGTGATTGTCTGTGTGTATGATTAAAGTTTGTCTCTTACATAATCCAATTTGTAGATAATCAATTTTAGCCTATTAACCAAAAACTAAATGTCAGAAGATGAAAGACAGAGCCAAATGCAATAATATATACCTATAATCCCAGCACTCTGAGAGCTCAGGCAGGAGAAACACAAATTTAAGACCAACTATGTCTATATATTGAGAATATATGTTGAAGATAAAGAACAAGGAAATGAAAAGGATGAGAAAAAAGAAGATGAAGTTGTGGAGGAAAAGGAAAACAAAAAAACAGTCTAAAAAACTTTTGAGATATAAAATTTATAATAGAACTTTCTATTTCTTCCTCACCATATATACACAACACTATTCACTACTACTAATTTATATGCATATTTAAAAGATTATTTCTAAAGATATGGTGTTCCATAATACTGCATGAAAATTATCTCATTTCTGGAATAATGGACAGTTTAGAAGTGAAGGCTTCTGAGAAGGAAACTTGGAAGTGAATTTGCTTGTCTGTTTTTTGTTTATGTCTGACTTAAAGAAGGCTAATTAGAATCTTTCTCTACCTCAAATATTATACTGTCACAGATGTTTAGAGATAGGAACTCAATGTCTTTAATATATTTGTAATTAGTTCATAGAAGACTATATGTTTTTACAAGAACATGAAAATAACATTTAGTTCACTTGAGATAAAGTATACTACAGTAATAAAAGTCTCAAAGGCTTAAACATTAGTTTACTTTTCTATTGCATGAAGTCTGATACAAGTTTGCCAGAGCTCATCTCCATCTGGTGACTTTGGAAATCTATGTTTATTCCATCTGGTGCTGCTGCCCTCTTAAGAAGTAAATTTCCAGATTGTGATGGTTGAAAAAGAAAGGACTTCAAGAGACACACAAACATCTCACTTCTTTGGTTTGTAAGTAATACATGCCATTTTCATGAACAATTGATTTACCAGAAGTTACTAGATAGCCTACACTCCACTTCCAAGCATCTGGAAAATACAGAGAATCACACTATAAGTATGATAAATACAATATTTTTACCCTATAAGGAAAATAAGATTATTTGCAGAAAGGACCACAAGCAATATTCACATGTCATGGATGAATTTAATAAGTCAGGAATAGTATGTGGATAAATAAGTGATGAAAGAGTTTAGGACATATCCCAAACTATGAGCACAGTGCTGCTCTGGGAAACTATTGGCCAATAAAAATTCATAGGCACAGAGGCTCTAACTCACTAATGGTGTGTCTACCCTTCTGGAAAAAATATCCCTAAACTGATATTTTTATCATTATTGCAAGTTGCTACAAGACTCCCATTTTAGCACAAAGTAGAATTGAGACATGCTATGAAAATAAAGATGGAGATAAAACGTAAAATTATTGAAACAAAGGTTCCTATACTCCAAAACTGTGAGATATGGTACTAAAGAGAAGAAAGAAAACTTGACCTTTGGTGCTTCTAGTGAGCTAAGTAAAATAAGCTGATGTTGTAGTGGGATTATGTTGTTACATTGTAAATAATTGTCCTGCCTACTGGTTTAATAAAAAATACTATTTGGTCAAAGGCATACAGGAAGTGTAGGTGGGGCTACCAGACAAAGAAAACTCTGGGAACAGAAAAAACAGAGCAGAGATGCCAGGAGACATAGAGGAAAGAAGTTGAAATGCTGCTGAGAAAAGGTATCGAGCTACATAGCTGAACAAGAAAAGAATCATGGGTTAGTTTAAGAGCAAGAGCTACCTAGCAATATACCTGGGCCCTAGGTCAATCAGCATAAAATCAAGCCTCTGTGTGTTTCTGTGGGACAGTGAGTCAGAACCTCAGGGCTAGTATTGGCCAGAAGCTTAATACAACAAATGATGGCCCAACATGGAAGATATAAACCCATATAAAGCTGAAGAAAGATTAAAAAGGCTTGGATATGCTGGAGAGCTCAACTGGGTAGTGAGAATGAGGGATATCTAGGAAGCTGACCAACCCAGCTACCACCCAGGCTCAGATTCAGGAATATGAGTTGAACCCACCCCAACATTCACTTCAGAACTGTTGGAGCATATGAAGGGAACAGATCCAAAACAGCAGGATCTCCACAACACAGGAAAATAGTATATCCAAGAGGAGCCTCAATGAAAACCCATTTGATAATGTAGTATAGCAGATGCCTCAAGCCAGACCAATGAATCAATGAATTGTGGCAATGAACACTTGCAAGTAAAGATGAATGGACTCAAGAGTAAACTGTGTGTCTTAACAGGCCACACTATAGCTTCCATGACAGGATCTTCTTCTTCTTCTTCTTCTTCTTCTTCTTCTTCTTCTTCTTCTTCCTTCTCCCTCACCTCTTCCTCCTCCTTCTTCTTGTTTTGGTTTGTCTCTTTGTTTTGTGTGTTTTTCAGGTTTTCTTTTAAATTTGGTATTGTTTTGGGGGAAGGTTGTAAGGGCAGAGGGCAGGTATGAGCAGTCAGGGAGATAAGTAGGATTGGAATGCATGATGTAAAATCCACAAATAATCCATTAAGGTAAATAATAAAAAAAGGTAAGAGTCAGTCTCCATCTAACCCCCAAAGAAAAAACATGTAAGGTGAACAATGGGCCACGGACCATGTGGCAGGTAGATTACTAGAAATGGGTTGAATTAAGATGAAAGTTCTAGCTAGCAATGTACCTGAGACATAAGCTAAACAGTATAAAATTAATATAAGTGTCAGATTCATTTCTTTGGAGGATAAAAATGGGCAAGGTCAGACCTCTGGCCCACAAGGGCCCAGATATCTTTCCAACAGATGGTGTTCCATCGTGGGCTGAATACCCACATACAGCCTGAGAAAGATTAAGAAGCTTAAAAAACATTCTATAGCACAGAAACAGAACCAAAAGCGGCTTTGGAATCATATATCTGAATTGGATCATGGTACAGAGACACCGTGGTGTGTTTGGGCTTGAATTTTAAAAAATCGCACATCTGTGCAGGCACACAGCTTAAACCTGTACGTCTCGCAGAAGACTTGGCACAGGTGTGATTGATTTAAGGTTTCTGTTTATATTGAACAGAAAAGAAGCAGAGGCAAAAACATTTTTCTAGTAGCAGCATTTCCTAGGTCCACTCTGTTTGCTGGCAGCAAGCAGAGATACATTTGGCACTTCCGCCATTTGAAAAGCCACTAAAAGAGGTGGAGTAAGCAATTAAAGTGATACTAACATTTTAAAAGCTCTTCTGGTTGGAAAATAATTAAAGATTCTCACTTAACAGGTTCAGATAAATGCAGTCATCTATGATAAGCAAACTGAAAGTCATGTTAGGTTTTTGTATGTATACAAAGATATATTTCAATTAGATAGGTAGTCTTCAAACACTTTAAAGACATGCAGAATATGGCATTTAAAATATTTAAAGAACAGACTTTTCTGGACAGTGATCCAGGTCTGTTCTTGGCAGCTCCAATGTATTTTAAGAAAATGATGGGCACTGAAGTAACTTCATGTGGAATTTACATTGTGACAACAGCCACTGGACAAGAAACTGTTACAGTATTGACTGTTTGACAGTATGCTGTATAACTTGGACATGCAGGCTCCATAGGAAAGTGACCTCTGAACTTTGGTGGAACAAGCCAAGATGGTCCTTCAGGTGCTTGCTTTGCAGAGAAAATTACCAGACATCTTTCAGGACACAAGGAGAAGCAACTGATAGACTATGCCAGATTCCTGCATCACTGACAAGTATGCCAGAGACTCTGAGCCTATAGGCTGAAGATGATGCCCCAAAATTACAAAGAAACTTTGGGTGACTGTCCAGGCAGACAGATGCCATCTCTGTAGTTTCTAGACTTTGGAAGTTGCTTGTACTTTATGTTTATTTGTGTGATATTATATCTTTCTGTGGTCTTTGATGTGGTTCAAGGTTTAATAATTATAGATATAGTTTTTCTTAATTATTTTTAAAAGTATGTTACATATAAAACTTTAGACTCACAAGGATACAGTGGATAATAGAATATTTTCTTTAATTTTGTAAATACAAATAGACTAGATATTGTAACTGTAATTCTTGCTTGATAGCTGTTCTGTTGTATGTAATTTTGCTATGTTGAAATTGAAATCTTCCTTTTTGATTAGACAAAAAAGATGAAACATGGTGGGACTATTCTGACTTTTCTCTGTGTCCAATTGCATAAATAAAGAGCTGTTTTGATCTGTGTAGAGCACCATAGAAGCGGGTGGAGCAATCAGAGCAGAGACAGGTAAAGGAGGGCAGAGTCAGTCAGTCTCCATCTAGCCCCCGAAGAAGAAATATGAAAGGAGAGCTATGGGCCATGGACCTTGGGCCACATGGCAGGTAGATTACTAGAAATGGGTTGAATTAAGATGAAAGAGCTAGCTAGAAATCTACCTGAGACATAAGCCAAAACAGCATGAATTTTTTTTTAGAATTATTCTAATTTTATTAAATTTGTTGAAAGATGTTCTACTTTTTTTTAAATTATCATTAAAGTCACATTTTCTATCCATGTATATCCTTGTTCAAACTCCCTTCCCCCTCCCACTCCCTCTAGTCACTCTCTCTTCTCCACATCTCCCTATCTCCTCCCCAGCAAGGGCAGGAGGTCTCGAGGTCCTAATATGGCTTAGTTCAGCATCCACTCCTGGCAGATCCAATTTCCTCATCCGAACATAAAGACTGAGTCAGGTGTTCCACTAGAGGGAGTGGAATCCAAGATGCCAGCCAGTCCAAGATGTTTCAGATCCCAAGCTGTTCAGTGGTTGCGATTTGCAGCTTGGACATGCTTTGCATTTTGCTTTTCTGTTTAGAGTCCACTAATGAGTGAGAACATCCCCTGCTTATCATTCTGGGTTTGTGATACCTTGCTCAGGAGGATATTCCCCAAATCTATCCATTTCCATGCAAATTTTAGGATATCATTTTTTCTTACCGATAAGCAGTACTCCATTGTGTAAATGTACCACAGTTTGTTAATCCATTCTTCACTTGGGGGGCATCTAGGTTGTTTCCAGGTTCTTGCTATTACAAATAATGCTGCTTTAAAATAAATCATTATTATTGTTTTATATTTGTCATACAATATAGCAATTCTTTTATTGGGTATTTATACCAGAGAAATGAGATGTGTTCACACTACAAATTACATACAAGTGTTTAATAATGATGTGTGTCCTTGATGGGTAAATATGAATAAACTGTGATACAGTCATACCATGGAATATATACTACTCAACAATATAAAATAAATAAACTGACACCATGAAACAATGTCAATAGATCTGCCGAGAATGGTGCTTGAATGAAAAATGTTAATGCTCAAAGGTCACACATGTCATGATTCCTTTTCTAAAACACTTACATAATACCAGATTTATAGAAATTGAGGACAGACTAGTGGTTGTCCAGGGTTTAAAGAAGCAGAGCAGTGAAACATGTAGCTATAAAAGGCAATATGAATGGCTCTTATAGTGATGGAATGTTTTGTGTCTCAGTTGTACCAATGTCAGCATTCTGTTTGTAATTTGTACTGTACTTTTAAAAAAAACATTAAATATTAGAGAAACTGAAAAAAAAAACAAATAATGCTGCTATGAACATAGTTGAGCTAATGCCTTTGGAGTGCAAATGTGCATCTTTAGGGTATACACCCAGAAGTGGTATTGCTGGGTCTTTGGGAAGACTGATTTTCAGTTGTCTGAGAAACTGCCATACTGCATTCCAGGTGGTTGAACAAGCTTACACTCCCACCAACAATGGAGTAGTGTTCCCCTTGATCCGTATCCTCTCCAGCATAGGCTGTCATCTGTGCCTTTTATCTTAGCCAATCTGACAGTTGTAAGGTGGTATCTCAAGTTGTTTTGATTTGCCTAGCCAAAGAAGTTGAGCACTTTTTCAAGTGCCTTTCAGCCATTCGTAATTTTTGTGCTGAGAATTCCCTTTTTGGTTCTGAACCCCATTTTTTGATTGGGTTATTCAAGGCTCTAGTTTCTTGAGTTCTATATATATTTTAAAGATCAGTCTTCCACGACTTGTAGGGATGGTGAAAATCTTTTCCCATTCTGTAGGCTATTGTTTTGTCCCATTGACAGTGTCCTTGGCTTTACAGAAGTTTCTCAGTTTCAGGAGGTCCCACTTATTGAAATTTTTTTAAAAAGTAAGTAAATAAAATTTTAAAAAGGAAAAAAGAATGAGATAAATCAAAAAAGAAAGGAAGAAGGAAGGAAGAAATAAAGAATGAAAGAAGGAAGGAAGGAAAGAAAAAAATAAAGAGGTAGGAATGTGGTTTGGGAGATCTGGAAAGCCAACAAGCAAAACAACACATTAAAACCAAAAATTTTTTGTCTTCTTCCCAGATCTCTCTCTTGCTAGCTTCTATTTAAAACCCTTTGTTTCTGGTGATTAAAAGACTCCATGGCAGAGAAGAAGGCAAAAAGGTATCCAGTCATAAGATAGTGCATAATTGAGGAAGCCAAGATAAAGGCTAGCTGCCAAGCTGAATGGCACAGGTCTCCAGCACTATGCAATGGGCATCACCAGGGCAGAGTAAAACTGACCTAGGTTAGTCCTCCTAACTCCACTCACTACCTGTCCTTCCTTCTGGAGCTATGCCCCAGCCATATGAGCAGTGTTCTTCCTGATGAAGTAAGTCCATATAATATAGTAACTCCTCTTAGGACCAACCATCCAAAGCAAATGGTACAGAGTACAGCAGGACTTCATCTTCTCAGTAAACTAGAACTCAGACAACTTACTCTGTGTTGCCTTCAGGTAAGAAATTTAATCTGCATTAAAAAGACTGATATAAGTCTTAGATCTGTAGACCAGAGCACATACATTTTTGCATTGTGTCATCTTCACACCAGGCTCAATTATATGGAATATGTGAATGCCACCTACTGGGCACAAGCAGGCTCAACACATTGAAAAACATTCATACTCCAGAACCTGGAATCAACTACCAGCACTGCTTGCACTGGGTCAAACTGTTGCCACAGCTGGATGAAGGAATTGAGGCTGAGTGACAGGTGTTCTCAAACACAGCAAACTTCTCACTTAAGGCAGAACAGTTTTCCAAGCCTTTGCTATTGAGCTGTTCTGGTCACTGTAGAATGTGTCTCATATCTCTGCTTTCTTCTTGTATATCAAAAGATCAGTTCAAATCTCAAGTCTCAGCACCTGTGAATGTGAGCTTATTTGGAAGTAGCATTTGTCTTTGCAGATGTAATCACATTAAGAATCTTGGGATGTACTCACCCTGCATTGAAGGAGGGTTGTAAGTTCATGACAAGTGGCTTTCTAAGAATATTTCACTATTCTTAAAAATAGGGAGGGGATTTGAAATACAAGACAGGAAAATTGAGAAGCAGAGTTTGGAATGATGCTTTTGCAAGACACAGAATAAATACCAAAGACTACTTATGGCCATAACAATTTAAGAGAAACCATACAAAGGATTCTCGGTAAATATAGCAATACCAAGAGACCAGTGCATCACACTAAGATAACAATAGCATCCCCCACCATGATGACAATCAAAACTCTCCCCAAGCACTAATAAATGCTCCATGAGAAACAAAATGGTCCCAGGTTTTAAAAGACCTATGCTGTCATTATGCCCTCTAACCTAAAAAAAAAAAAAAAATGAACTTTTGATGTCTGTGAAATTTTCTCAGTCATCAGATCACCTAAGCATCAGGATAAGACCACCAACATGATGCAAATTCAAACTACAACTAAACTGGGAAAGCAGAAACACAGAAACAACTACTGTATTTATTTATGAGGTCTCTCTTTTGAATCATTCAATGTAAGCAAGCACTCCTTTTAGTCCATTTTGGATTACTAAATTTTAAAAAGAATTCTTGTCTTTGCCTCCTTGCAAGGTGGAAGTGAAAGCCCAGGGTGCTGAAAAACAAAAGGAACATAGGACCAGTTCCAGAGATGTGTGGTACAAGTTTGCACTAACAAATACACACACATTGAGACAGAGGGAGGGGGCAGGCAGCAAGACAGAGAAAGACACAGTGAGATAGAGAGATACAGACTTATAGAGAGAGGTAGACAGACAGACTGAGGTGGACAGAGGCAGTAAGAGAGATTGAGAGACAAACAGAAATAGACTTACAGACAGACAGACTTACAGAGACAGGCAGACAGAAATAAACAGAAATCAAGATAGACAGACAGACAGAGACAGACTTACAGAGACAGACAGACAAAGAGTGGAATAGACAAGAGAGACAGAGCAGAGAGATAAACTGAAAGAGACTGACAAAGAAAATGGTAAGACATATGGGGATGGAGAAAAAGATGGACAGAGAGAGATAAAAAGACAGACTGACAGAGATAAACAGAAATGGACAGAGACAGACACTGACAGACAGGAAAGACAGACAGAAATGAACAAAGAAAGACAGAGATTAACAGACAGAGACAGACTTACAGATAGAAACAGGCAGACAGATACTGAGGTAAACAGAAGGATAGCAGATAGAGAAACAGAAGCAGAAAGGCAAAGGTCAATAGAAACAGACAGTCAGACAATAGAGACAGGTTTACAAACATACTGAAAGAGATAGACAGACAGATAGACAGATACAGTAAGACAGGGATAGAGAGACACAGAGAGAGACAGAAATGAACAGACAGAGTTTGACAGACAGACAGAGACAGACAGACTTACAAAGACAGACACAAACAGACAGAAACAGACTGACAAATACAAAAAAGAGACAGAGATAGACAGGAGAGATAGATAGTCAAGTAGAGACAGAAAGACTCTCTCATCAGCAGCTTTTTATTTTCCAAAAGAAAGTGCAATAATTAACCTTAACATAAGAATTGATCTTGATTTTTACCTTCTGATTCTTGGTGTCTTTCACTGCCAGTTAAAGCCAGGCTGTAACTTCAACACTATTTCTGAGAACCAATTTGAGTCATTTCCAAAAAGACCACAGCAGTATAATTATTGATTAGAAATGTGGCTTGGGAATAGTGTTGCCTGATTTCACAATAGAGCTTGCTTGTACATGAGTCATGTGGCCTTCCATACAACCTCTTAGACCCTAATCTTTAAGAAGTGGGGGTTATGGTGTACTCACCTCAGAGTGAGGATTACCAAGTTAATGAATGTGAAAAGTGCTTGGTTGGGGCTGGAGAGATGGCTCAGAGGTTAGGAGCGCTGACTGTTCTTACAGAGGTCCTGAGTTCAATTCCCAGCAAAACCACATGGTGGCTCACAACCATCTATGATGAGGTCTGGTGCCCTCTTCTGTACATTGTATACATAAGGAAGGAAAAGAAAGAAAGAAAGAAAGAAAGAAAGAAAGAAAGAAAGAAAGAAAGAAAGAAAGAAAGAAAGAAAGAAAGAAAGAAAGAAAGAAAGAAAGAAAGAAAGAAAGGAAGGAAGGAAGGAAGGAAGGAAGGAAGGAAAGAGAGAGAGAAAGAAAAGAGAAAGAAGAAAGAAAGAAAGAAAGAAAGAAAGAAAGAAAAATATTTCCCTATATTTGCTTCGTTGAGAACTTGACTGGCATAGGAAAGCATTCAAGAAAGACTATTTAGAATTAAATATATTTATGAATTAGATAATCAATTTGGTGAGTACATGAATTATTGTTACTAATGCTTTGAAAGCACTTACCAGAGGAAAAGACAAAATCAAGTGCCATGTAATAAAGCATATTCAAATGAGAATGTTTAAATCATCTGGATGAAGGATTATGCACCAAAAAGAATGCAGGTGGATCAAAAGCAGCATTTAATCCTGAATTAACTGGGCCACAATTAGCAGATACCACCAACAGACAATTTCCCTCTAGCAATACTAGCAATAGTTTAGCCTGCAGCCTTGCTATGTGTGAGGTCAGGGTCATTGCCCTGAGAAACCACCAGCTGACCAATGAGAGCAAGCCTCAAAGAGTAGCCAACCCATATGTGACTTGTTTATATTTTATCGACAAAACATATTCTCGAAACCAGATGAACAAAGACAGCTAAACATAGCAATTATATTGAATCCTCAAAAGGAAGTGCAAAATATAAAATTTTATTGTTTATTTTATTATTATTATTATGAACAGACACCTGTCTATCCTTGTACATCCTTATTCAAGGTCCCTTCCCCCTCCCAACACATCAGGTCATTCTCTCTTCTCCACAACTCCCTATCCACCCCCATGGGCAGGCGGCAGGCAGTCACAAGGTCTCACTGTCCCAATATTGCTTAGTTCAGCCTGCATTCCTGGCATATCTAACCAGGATCTCAAGACTGAGTCAGGTGTTCCTCTAGGGGGAGTGGGATCCAAGGAGCCAGTCAGTCCAAGGTGTTTCTGATCCCAACCTGTTCAGTGGTTGTGGTTTGTACCTTGGGCATGCTTTGCTTTTTTCTTGTTTGTTTGTTTGTTTAGAGTCCACTAATGAGTGAGTACATCCCCTGCTTATCTTTCTGGGTTTGTGATACCTTCCTCAGGAGGATATTCTCCAAATCCAGTCATTTGCCTGCAAATTTCAGGATATCATTTTTTTCTTACTGCTGAGTAGTACTCCATTGTGTAGATGAACCACAGTTTGTTAATCCATTCTTCAGTTGAGGGGCATCTGGGTGGTTTCCAGGTTTTTGCTATTACAAATAATGCTGCTATGAACATAGCTGAGCTAATGCCTTTGGAGTGCGAATGTGCATTTTAGGGTATACACCCAGAAGTGGTATTACTGGATCCTTGGGGAGATTGTTTCTCAATTTTCTGAGAAACTGCCATACTGCATTCCAAAGTGACTGAACAAGCTTACACTCTCACAAACAATGGAGGAGTGTTCCCCTTGTTCCGCATCCTCTCCAACATAGGCTGTCATCTGTGCCTTTTATCTTAGCCAATCTAATAGGTGTCAGGTGGTATCTCAAAGTTGTTTTGGTTTGCATTTCTCAGATGGCTAAAGATGCTGAGCACTTTTTCAGCCTTTCATAATTCTTCTGCTGAAAATTCCCTTTTTAGATCTGAACCCCATTTTTTGATTGGGTTATTCAAGGTTTTGAGCTCTAGATTCCTAAGTTCTTTATATATCTTAGAGATCAGTCCTCTATCACTTGTAGGGTTGGTGAAAATCTCATCCCATTCTGTAGGCTGCCGTTTGTCCTATTGGCAGTGTCCTTGGCTTTACAGAAGCTTCTCAGCTTCAGGAGACCCCACTTATTGATTGTTGGTCTTAGTGTCTGTGCCACTGGTATTATATTTAGGAAGTGGTCACCTGTGCCAATTTGTAAAAATGTATTTCCCACTTTCTTTTCTATCAAGTTCAAAGTGGCTGCGTTTAAGTTGAGGTCTTTGGTCCACTTGGATTTGAGTTTTGTGCAGGGTGATAGGCTTGAATCTATTTGCATTTTTCTACACACTACATCCAACTATGCCAATACCATTTGTTAAAGATACTATCTTTTTTCCATTGAATGTTTTGGGCCTCTTTGTGGAAGATTGAGTGTTCATAGGTTTTTGGGTTAATGTCTGGATCCTCAATTCTATTCCATTGATCCACAAGTCTGTTTTTATGCCAGTACCAGGCTGTTTTTATTACTATAGCTCTATAGTATAACTTGAAGTCAGGGATAGTGATGCCTCCTGAGGTTCTTTTGTTGAGAAAAATTGTTTTGGCAATCCTGGCTTTCCTGTTATTCCAAATGAAATTGAGTATTGTTCTTTCAAGGTAAAAAGCTATAATTTTAAAATATTGGACATGTGCTAATATTGGACATTCCTTAATGCTGCTATGAAAAATTACTACAGGAGGATTAATTATTACCTTACAGTTTTAAAATGCAGAACTAATATTAATGGTTTGCCACAGTGGCATTCTATCAAAGACAGAACTCTCAATAAAACATACATTTGATCTAAGATGGTCATAGTTATGTTGCATAAAGGATTACTCCTTCTAGTCATGTAAGTATTAAGGCTGTGATTTAAATCTTTTATTGTATGAATACAGAGAATTAAATGTGTACAGAGGTCAGGGTGAAATGTAATTAGAGTCACAATGAAGAGTGGCTAAGGGAGCACATGAAAAGTCCTGATCAAGAGAACTTGATCAGCTCACCTCTGATAAAGTGAGAGTCTTTCGAGAACAAAGACTCTCAAGGGCTAGTAGATAATGAAAGCACAAAGACAATATGGTTTGTTTCAACAACATATGAGAATCCTCAGCTTAAGGTGATGTATCAACCAGTGTCTGAAGAGACCTAGTAGGACACAGCCTGCTGTCTCTTGTTAGAAAAAAAGAACCTTGAAATATGTGTTATATATTTTCTTCTGTTTCCCCCATATGGCCACAACAGCAATGTACTGGACAGCACCCCCTTTGAAGGCTGTTTGCCATGACTTGCTTCATTTCTCTCCTAGTTTCTCCTGTTCTGGCATTGCATTCTACATGATTAGCTTGCACTTTGTCTCAGGGTTTACTATTGGGAAAGCATAGACAGAGACAGTTCCCTCTTTGTGTCAGCCCTAGCCTCTAGCAAAAGGGACAAAGACCCTCCCCTGGTACCTGCCATAGAAAGTATAACACCCATTTGCAGATGGACAAGTGACAACTAGTAAAGGAAGTGAAGGATATTCATGATCTGAAATTTTCTGGGATTCAAGACAAAAATATATTCTTACTAAGAGCAGAAATGTGGCTGCTCTTCCTATTTCCCTTTTACCTTATGCTCCATTCAACCCTAGATAAAAGCTACCACATTTTAATCTTTTATCTTAATTCAACTATAATCTTGGTTCATAGTCACAAATACTTTTTAGGCCACACAAATATACAATGTTACAAAGTTTTAGGCTGAAGCAAAGAGGAAAATGACAATGGTATGGACAACCCTACCACCAGCAAGACACAAAATACTGATTTATAGTGTCTACCAATTTTATGATGCAAATATTTCTGTTGTGGCTCATTGCATTCTAGTACTATGACATAAGATGGCTCACAGAACTCTTACATATTTACCTAGCCCTGTGAGCTGGTATAGCTGTCTTCTTCATACTACTGCCCAGCCTTCTAATACTCTATACTGGTAAGAACGCATTCCAAATAGATAATTTGCTTTTTAAAAACTGACTCCTGAGGAAGAACTAATTCAGTACCACAGACTCACATGTCAATATTGAGCAGGCAAACAAGTCACTGGAAAGTCCTCCTCTGCCTTCCTGTAGAAGCTTGGGCTGATATCAGAGCTTCTGTCTTCAACATATGACTTCCAAAGTCATCCTAGGTCATCTACATTCCTGCCCAGAAAAGGAAGACTAAAAGAATTACAACAGAGTTTGTGAGCATCAATTTTTTTTTCTTATTCATTAAAACTAGCACATGTGTACACCTATCTGCAAAGAAAGCTGGAGAATGTAAAGAATCTATGAGCCCAGAAAAGTGAGAAGAACATAGATTCAGTGAATATGTCATTTTTCTGTCACAAGTCATATTTGTATGGCACAGTATTCATGTCGTGCTATCTTCTATGTTCAGCAGTTTTGTGTGGATGGATGAATTCACTTATTTATAGATGAGTAAATGAAAGCTTATAGAAGCTATGTGATTTGCCCAAGATTGCACAGCTAGCAAGTAGGAGAGTCTGGACTCAAAACTATGTGTGTCTTAAAACAAAGTTAAAGTTCATCAATATATATGCTTCATCTAGCTTCACCTTTGTAAAGATGAGTGCCAGAGAAAATGTGGCCCTAAGTCAGAGTCTTAATAAAGTCATTTGCCTTTGGCAAGGCTAATTCTCAGTCTTGTCTCTTCATATCTTTAGTCCCAAGAGGGTGGGTGAGGTAACTGTTTTTACAAATAAGCTTACTAATTCTAGTTGTCAGAAATGATGTAGTTAGTGAAAAGACATTTATTTAACCTTCCCACAGTGATTTCAAAGCCAACTTGAGAAATGTATTCATTTTGGAGGGCTAAACCATGACAATCCAAGGCCTCTGCAAAATACATTGGCTGACACACACTGAAGAGAAAAAGGTAATTTTTAGCTCAAGCATTGGAGTGATTGAAGCATGAAGCAAGGGCTTGGAAAAAAAAGAGAAAAAAAATCAACCAAAAGATCTTAGTGTTAATAGTTTTAAAAACTACCAGTGTTTTGGAACCATGCCTCGAGTTACTGATTGAGTCATCTTGGATAAAGGAAGGTATCTTGACATCTTGGCTCAGGACAACTAAAGAGAACAGAATTAAGTTTGCCGTCTTAAATTCCGGGACCTAAATGAAGGACTTTTCCAGGCTTAGGATGTGACTGCCAGGAGTATTGCAGTTGTTACAGGGTGCAAAGGTAGAAGACAGCTAAGGTAACTATGTGTGGGCTTCTAGGAAGGTTGAAACTAGCATGAAATATGTGAGTGCACATAAAAAGCTATCTTTTTATAAAACATCAATAAAGATGTTTATTATCCTAGTATCATTTACAACATTTTCCTTTTTACTCCTTGTCTCTCTAAGAAAAGCCCCGGAAGGAGGGAAAGCCTACTGTTTCTAGTCTCTGAGAGACCCAGCTGGGCCTGAAAATTAAAATCACACAAAATAAATTAACAGGAGAAAGACATTTGAATTTATTAAATACAGGTTTATGAGGCAAGAGGGGTTCGTAAAAGAATGAAGACTCAAAGAAACAGAATCATTTTCCAAATTCAACAAGAGTTATAAGAAATGGGAAAGCACCTAAATTATGTGAGGAAGCTAAAGGAATTATTTTAATGAGATCTATATAGAATTCTCTTAATTTCATCTTTTGTTGTTGATAGTAAGAATGTTGCTCATTTTCATATAAAAAAAGATATCTCACCAGGTCTGGTGGCACAGATCTTTCATTCCACCTAATTGGAGGCCAAAGCAGGAAGATCACAAGTTCAAGTGGTGCCTGAACTACAGAGTGAGTTCAAAGTCAAGCTGAGAAACACTTAACTTTTCAAGAACCTTTCTCAAATTAAAAATTTCAAGAAGACCTCAGGACATAGTTCAGTGGCAAAGTATTTGCCTGGCATGTGTAAAGTCCTAGGTTACATTCTTGGTACTGAAACAGGGCACTTTTAAATGGGAATATCACATTCCACTTTTTAAAAATACAACAAATTTCAGAGTGACATTCTGAAGTCAATACTTCAGATTAGAATATTTTGCCCCTTCAGAATTACATCGCAAATAGGGTTTGAAACTTTGAAATATTTGAATTGATGATCAGAAGTATGCAGTGGTTAAAAGGAATGTTTTAAGCCTGACCTAGATCCCAGGATAGTATAGTCCTCTTTAGGACTCAGAGTAGCAAGAGGAGTAAGTGTCAATGACAGGACCTAGCCTCTGGCAGAGGCACCAGGTGATCTGAGGAAAGCAAGATGTCTGGGACTCCTCTTCTGTGGTGACTTATGAATATGATTCACTACTCTAGACCCAGAAAACCTTACAAAATCATGAAAATCAAGAGGTTCACATCAAAAAGTTCACTTTAAGAACACCTGTGGCAAAATTGTGGGGTCATAGATGTACCCATACCTAACACTGGGGCTGGACACAAGATTGGTGACCCAAAAAGAGTGCTGAATTTTTGCTGGACATACTTAAAAATTCAGAGTAATGCTGGACTGAAATGTTTAGATGCAGATCCCCTAGTCATTGAACATATCCATGTGAACAAAGCAACTAAGAACACCCACAAGCTTACAGAGCTCATGTCTGGATTACCACATACATGAGCTTTCCCTGTCACATCAGGAAGATCCTCACTGAAAGGGAACAAATTGTTCCAAAGCCAGAAATGGAAGTTGTGCAGAAGAAACTAGAGAAGCAAAAACTTATGTCACAGGAATAAACAGATGGATAGATAGCTACATACATACATAGTTCATAAAATAAATGCAGATAAAAGTAAAAAAAAAATAATGCTTTGGACTACTTCTCTGAAGTTGATAATTGAGTTTCTTAGACTACAACTATTTTTTTTTATCTTCCTCAGCCTTGGCTAATTGGATGTACTTTCAGTAGTTTTCTGGTAAAGCAGAATAAAATCTCTTAAAGTTCTTATGGGGGGGAATCTAGTAACCAAATGCAGAAATGCTGAAATTTAATCTTGCTTCTAGTCTCTCTTAACAGGGAACACCAAAAGAACTTTCTAGTTAATGGGCCTTTTTTTTATTTTTTTAATTTTTTGGCTTTGATGTGACATGTCCAGTAAAGTCATCGGCATGGATTTTCTGAATACTTAGTCTCTGAAGCATTTAGAGCCTGTCACACTTCCTCTACAGGTTCAGTTTGATCAAAAATATGGGAGTGCACAGACTCTCTTCAGACTCCACTTTCATATTTATCCTTTGTAAGTTAAGGGTCTCAACTAAGAAATAACTCTCAAGCCATACAATACCAAGCCCATTTCATTTTCTTTTGGAATTCACTGTTTTATGTGATATTTTACAAAATGGCAGAAGGATGGATCTCATTGGGAAAAGTGGTCCATATCTCCAGAATACTCTGACAAAATTATTCTCCGATCTACTGCAAAAGGTAACACTAAAGAACAGACTTTCAGTATTTTATCCATTCTTTAAAGCATTGTTAATCATTAATGCATAAATCTTAAAACTGACACTGAAAGCATAGCTTCTTTCCCCTGAGAAATTCTTCAGTTTGACCAAGAAAGCTGATTCCAGTTTTGCACCCTCAGAACTCTCACATTAGGAATCAATATTCTGTATTAGCTCTGGGCTGAAGAAAGCAAATAGAAGCACAAGTTGCCCCATCTGCTTTCCGGGACCGTGCTTTGGAACTTAAAATGAAGCTTCTATTTAAAGCAGGGCCTGCTCTTGTTAGCATTTGGAGCCCAACAGGAATGTCAAAGTGCAGACTTGAAACCATCAGGAGCTCACGTGGTCCTTCCCATTCTGGAAACAGCATGTCCTTTGCAGTTACATTCTCTAGGTCCCATAATTACACAACCAAAACCCAAATCAGATGATGTGATTTCACCCAACAACAGCCCCTTTGCGGAGCCTGTAATCATTGTTTATACTTTCCCATGTCAGTCTGCAGGATTCTCCGCCTCTGCTTTTTTTTTTCTCCCCTTGGCAGCAGCTGTTGTGAACATTTGCTTGAAACAAGCATTCTTTTCTGAGCACAGGCTGCTGTCCTCATGTCCCCACACTCTGGGTGACCAATATATGGCCTTGCATTAGGTATCTTACAGCGAGTTTTTTTTTTTTTTTTTTTTTTTTTTTTTTTTTTTTTTTTTTTTTTTTTTTTTTTTTTTTTTTTTTTTTTTTTTTTTT
>PVIH01024947.1:0-21674 GCA_004025045.1 Sigmodon hispidus | reverse complement strand
TGTGACAGACTGATGGTAACATAAGAATAAGCAGTATGATCACCTAAGAAAATGATCTGCTTACCTTACACTATAATACATATTTAGGGAACATTTTTGAATAGGTGAAAGTGATCAAAATATGTAAAATTGTCTGGAAATATTTAAATCAATATGCACTGATACTTATGTTAAAATGGCAGAAATAAAAGTAAGATTCATATCTTATATCAATAATTTCTCACCATATTCAGATGATGAGGTTATTTGCTTTGTTTGTTATAAAGTATTTGTTGCATTTAAAATGGCTATAATGGTGTTTATAAAAGTATGTGCCACTGACACATAATTCTTTTATACTGATATAATTATAATCTATGTCTTAATTAATTGTCATATAAGAAAAACATTAAGAAAAAAATCTATGCATTTCAACTCAACATGTTTTATCTAAAGTTGCAACAAACAATTGAATTAAAAGTAAAGCTGGTTTGTGAATAGTGATACTACCTGAAAAGGCATGCCTTTAAAGATGACCTGAAGCTTGTGTTTGCATATTTGTTCCACCAGCATTTTCATTACATAACTAGTATAATAGATTAACAGATCAAAACCAAATGAACTTATCTATAATTT
This sequence comes from Sigmodon hispidus, assembly GCA_004025045.1. Classification (NCBI taxonomy): domain Eukaryota; kingdom Metazoa; phylum Chordata; class Mammalia; order Rodentia; family Cricetidae; genus Sigmodon; species Sigmodon hispidus. Next base: position 21,059 of record PVIH01024947.1, on the reverse strand, counting down.
TATTTGTGATATATATTCTTTCATAAATATGAGAACATTACTGTCTGAATACAAAGTGGAAAAAAAGAACAAAAATCTGCAAATAATTTTAATCACTTTGTTCAAATATTTTCAATTAAATGGCTAAAGTAGCACATAAGATCCTAATAAACTTTCCAAGAACAATTATTTTACAAATAATCAACTCAGATCTTAGCTTCATACTTCATCTTTTGCAATGTCAGAACTTATAAACAGTTAAGGAGACAAATATGCTTAATGTAAAAATTTCATTGTTCCCTTCATTTAAACAAATTTGTTGGTTTTGTTTTAAAAATAGGATTTTACTCTGTGGCTCCAAGCCTAGAAGTCCTAGAATTATTGTTGTGCATCACCATATTTTCTGTCAAATAAAAGTTACTTCAATTATATTTAAATTTTATCATATGAAAAACATAAAGAACTTTTCACAAAAGCAGGCATATTATTAAACAGTTTATAACTATAAGTACTGGTGATAATCTGTACAATGTACTCCTGATTAAAGAAGGAATTTCTGGAAAATAAAGGTGTATTTCTTTTAAAAATCATCTTTCCCTCGTATCCTTGATCAACATTGAACACAATAACTCAGGAACATAATGAATACTCATTGACTGTTTTTACAGTGTTCAAAAATTAGGAAATCATTTCATTAAAAATGCAAGAGGATTTAAATTGTCACAGCAGATATTCATAGGAATTGCTAAACAAGAATTAAGGTACTTTACTAACTCTGGGCATCTTCTTCCTCTGTCAAACCACCTACCCAATTTTGTTTTCCAAAAGTATATAATATTTTTGCCTTTCTTAATGAAGAGAATGATGAAAAATAATCCTGTGCAAAGAAAAGGCTGTTATCAGGTTTTATGACAGAATTTAATGATAAAGCTAAATTAAATAAGATATTACAGAATAACTTCAACTCTAGGCTTCTTTGGTGATCATAATGAAACTTATGTTTATGATATTCTGTTGATTTTCAGAATTAAATAAAAATGTTCAAGTGAGTCCATATCCTAAGGAAGATAATGATATTTAGAATTTAGCATTTTTACAACAAAAATCCTAGAGAATTTCAAATGTCACCTATTCAGTATTTATGATGTGAAGTGGCAACTGATCATTCTACCTTTTCATTCTTTAAAATTATCAGAAAATCCCATTACTTCTGTTTTAAATATAAGAAACTTAGACCATATTTATGGCACAAATCCAGAAATAATAAATATATCTCTTGAGTGACATTAATTGAATAATAGGAAAATAAAATGTCAGTAACTAATACATATAATCAGCTTCATCAAATACATTGTTTATTTCTATCAGCAACAAATGAAGGACTAAGGGAACCCATGCATTCATAGAAAAATCCCCAAGTACTACACTTTTTAAACTCTCACACTTTTTATTGACTAAAGTGTTAATAAAAAAATGCACTGAATTATTAAGTCAATTTACTCGCTAGCAGAAAAGTGAATGTTATGATTTCTAGTCCATCACAGAATAGAAATTGGGAGATAGAAATGCAGGCAGTTTCAGATGAGCCTATGATACATAATAGGACCTATGTCCCAAAAAAATCTGAAGTAAAAAGAAGTCTAAAAGTCATAACTTTATCAACAAAGACAAGGGTGAATAAATTGAAAATAAACAACTTTAGGAACAGCATAAGGTCTTAGAGAAACTACTACTCCAAGTTTAGAGGGACTAAAATACAAACAACAATTATAATGTAGAAGAGCAATGCAGAAGGAGAAAGCAAATTGCAGTAGGGATCTAGCACAAGGATAATAAAAAGTTAGTTCTATTTGGTGAATTATGAAAGTCTCAGTGAAGAAATATTTTATATCTGAAAAAAATAGCTAAAAAGATCTATCCACATAGAAATAGATGGAACCTTTTGTAAGATTTATCTCCAAGAGCTCTTCCAGGATCAAGGAACATTAAAGACAAAGTGGCAGGCAGTGAGAGTCAGAGTACCATGGAAGTCTGCTTTAATGTTGTATCTTCTAGATACAACAAAGAAGTTAGACCAATGAAATCTCCCCCAGTATGGCTGCTTAAACAAGTTCTGAACAATGATACTACCAGTTGACATGACAACGTGGGTGGAGAAACCTCATAAGACCCCACTCCTAAAAAAAAGAGTTACAAGTCATTAATGGCTGCTGTGAGACAGAGAACAATCTTCTCTAGGGAAAAAGTCCCTAGTTGCTTATCCTGCACCAAGTGATCAGCCCTAAAAACATGCTTACAAACAAACAAACAAACAAAAAGACTCAGCAGGTTATATTTGCATATTTATTTGAATACACACACTAAAGAAAAATAGGAAAGAGGCCAGGAATGTACAAGAAAGTAAGAAGAAATGTGAGAGCTTGGTGAGAGGAAAGAGAAGGAAATGATTTAATTATTTGAACCAAATAAAAAATAAAAAAATAATATTGGTCTTAAAATCAAAATGATCATGTCACAAAGTGATAGGTAATAAAATCTATTTTGCATAATTATTTGTAACCATGAGTAGTAGATAATTGTCTATACTTCATAAATAGTATTACAAATTTATTTTTATGGTAAGACTCTTTTCTTTTGAATCTAACCAAGATTCAACATAAGAAAATGTCACCTCTCACTGTTTCTTTGCAACACTGTGCTGTAAGTACTAGTTAACATTACTACAAAAGGAATTTAAAGTTACAAAATTTTGGGAATGATGGTTTACCTTGATTAAATCTGGAAGCAATTAAGAGATAAACCACAGATTCTTCCACTGATTCTACATTCCTTTGGTGATAATGGAGCCCATCTTCTTCAGGATTTCAAGGTGAAATGAAGATCAGATGGGATTTCCAGTATCCTCCAGGCCTCCATGGCTACAGTGTAACTCTTGAATCCCCCAACTTCCTAAGCCTCTTCAGTGTATGCATATATACACATACATATTCAGTTTTATTCTTCTAAAGAAGCAACTAATATGGGAGTAAAAAGAAAAGTAATAAAATCAAAGAAAATATTTGCAAAAACATATATGCATGATGTATTATTATCTAAAATGTAAGACAAACTGTTATAAGTCAACAGCACCATTAAATAATGAATCAGACACCTTGAGTAAGCCATCTCTACACTGTACATGCTGGTGCACTTCTGGAATTCCAGCACTCACAGGCTTAGGCAGAAGGATCATGTGCTTGATAACTTGACCTATGAAGCAATTTCAAGACCACTTTGAGACTATGTTATTAAAAATTTATCATAGCCGAGTATCAAGTACCAAATGTCTATAGTTTTTAAATTTCATTAAAAGGTGATATAAAATATTTTGTCAAATGTTCATAGTTCAAATAACTACTGAAGTCACAGCTACTGCAAACAGTTTATACATAAATATTTTTGTTAAAAATGCTTTCTATGATACTGTAATCAACATAGCCTGAATTGTTTTGTTTTATAATATTCAAAAAATATTCAAATATTGCTATTCATGGTTAGAAGTGTTAGTCTCTACACTAGTAACGAGCATATTGTTACTATAATGTTACAGAGATTTCTCCCACTTTAACATATGTAGGTGCAATGAGAATGTCTGTTTCTCAAATAATTAACAAATGTAGTCTATCAAATTCTATTATATTGCATTGAGAGGACTGTTGTGCTGCAAAGTAAGCCAAATGAAAATCATGAAGATGTTACATATCTATTTTTGTGACTAAGATTTAGAATGAATCACATCAAACTCAAACTTGGACATGCACATGATTTCATATTTTCCCTTCATTATTTTTCTGTTATTGCTTCAGGACAACTCAGGCCAGATGGCTATTTTATTAAGTATTAAGAGTGTGTATGTGTGACAGAGAATGAGACATAAGATTAGAAGGATGTCCTAAGATATATAACATATTTCTATAATATGTCAGGGAATGCATGGCAAGCTGCAAGAATTTTTTTTTTATCAGACATTTTTATTTCATTATCCTAAAAACCTATAAATATTAGCTTTCATGATATTTTGTTATATACAAAATGAATATGTAATTAAGAGTGTTAGAGATTTTGTTCCAAATTATTAGTAAGGTCTAACACAGCAGAGATTTCATCAAAGCCAACAGTAGCAAAAGAATTTCAGGGAATACTGAAACAAAATTAGAAATCAATAGATGCCTGAGTTGAGATTTGTGGCTTACAGAATAAATGTTAAAAATGTTGTTTTCTTAGGCTACAAAATTTCTAAATATGATGAATAAGATTATTGATGTTACCATCTCTCAGGAGATAAAGTTAGTTCATCTATAGCTGGTAAATTTAAAGTCCTTGTTTTAGCTTAAAAGTTTCTCAAAAGCTCTTTCTCTTTAATAGCCCCCCCCCCTCTCTCTCTCTCTCTCCCTCCCTCCCTCTCCAACACTTTTTGATACATGTTGATGTGGGAAGCAATTAATGTCATTAACAGTGTATCCAGGGAGGTCTGGACTAAGAAATTAATTATGTCATGTAATAAGAAGTTTTTGGCCTGGCCTAGCCCTGAGATCCAGATTGCCCACAGCTGCTTAGTCCCAATAATAATTCAAAAGCTTCTATTAATTATAAAGTTTGGCCCCCAGCTCAGGCGTATTGTTAGCTAGCTCTTGCATTTTCTCCCATTTTTACTCATCTATGTTTTGCCACATGGCTTGTGGTTTACCTGTGTTTCTTTATATCTTGCTCACTCAGTGGTAGCTTTCAGCATCTCCTTCTGACTCTGCACTCTTTCCCCTTTATCAATGCTTGGAATTCCTGCCTGCCTATAAGCTGCTTTGCCATAGGCCAAAGCAGTTCCTTTATTATTCAGTGGTAATCACAGCATATGGAAAGACATCAATATCAGCAATGTTTGGTCACAGCCATATTCCTTCCTGAAACTCCTCTACTTAGTGTAACTTAGCAGAATTTCTTTTTGCAGTAGTTAATAGAGAATATATGATTTGTAATTCATTTATAATTTATATGTAATTAGTAACTGGCAAGTAAAACAAATTAGGTAGCTGATGAACATACACAATTATATTTTTTGAAACATTTGTGTTTATACTCATCTGAAGGAACAATTTAATGAATGTGTTATCAAGAGTGCAAAATTGGAAAGACAACAGAATTGAACACAGCTAATATGGTGGTGGCAATAAATTCAAATATTGCCAAGCATCCACCCTCTTCCTCATGTAGTGTATGCACTGCCCTGATAAATGTTGTTCTTGGCAAGGCATCACACAAAAAATGAGTCTGGAGCTCATTATTCTCTTTCTGCTCTCCTTTATTACTCCTCTGAGGAATTAGTGACTATAAAATAAAGATCTGCACCAGAGCAGATAAGAAAGTGCCATTTTTGGCTTTACCTGTTTAAAAGCATATGAAAGATGATGCTTCAAAAAATGTGACATTTCTTTTTAAAATTGGCACACAATTATGGGACATAGCATGTACATCTTTCTAGATCATGATTTTTCAGCCTGAATATATAATATGTTTACCAAATTATGGGATAAAGCCTAGACTCAAAAGAATATAATTAGTCCCTGCAGAGCACCAGCATCAACAATTCTATGTTCAACCTAAGTGGAGAACCACCTCCAATTAGTCCTCATTTTTAACCAACAAGTATATATTAAGTAATGGCAGTTTGTCCAGAAATTCTTTGGCTAACTATTTTTAAAACTGAGTTTTACAAAGTCTCAGTTTCATCAAAACACATAATGTAGTAAATATTAGAGAATATAAAGAATAAATTTAAATAGAGGGGAAGAATAAAGAATATAAGAGAAACTGTATTTTATGTGAAGTAGCTATGTGGGCATTTTGGGAATAGAAAAACTTAACAAGAAAATATTGAAAAATGAGAATTCTCTACAATCAACAGAACGGAGCACAATTAACTGAGGGAACAAAAAGTAAAACAGGTCCAAGTTAGTGGTGTGTTCAATTGTTATCTGAAGAAAAGAAAAATGGGCTGTATTTTTTGGAGCTAAATGAGTGGTGGGAGCAGGTGAATAATCAAAGATATGGTTAGTAAGGCAATGAGATCTGGCTTTAGAAACACTCTGAGCAATATGCTAAGACATCTGAGAATCTCAGTTAAAAAGTATCATGGTTTAACTTATACCTGACAATTTATTTACTAGGGCTTTGTGTGTGAAGACCAAGGGAGGGTTTCAGATTGTGTGGAGCTGGAGTTATAGGCAGTTGGACACCATATAATGTGTGCAGGATACTTGTTTATACTGTATAAAGATATGTCATTGCAGATGGTTTAATAAAAGGATCAAGGGCTAATAGATAGGCAACTTAGAATAAGTCAGAATTCCATGGAGAGCGAGGAACTCTGGTAAGATGAGAGGTGAGGAGATGCCAGCAAGATTCAGAACAAGTCAGACATACCCAATGAGAGAGAGGTGAAACCATGTGGCAAAGCACAGATTAACAGAAACTGGTTAATTTAAGTTATAAAAGCTAGCTGAAAATAAGCCTAAGCTTTTATGATTGACACTAAGTCCCTATGTTCTTATTTGGGAGTTGTCAGTCCCAGAGAAATTCTAACAAGGATGTCTTTGTGCCCAACATCTGGCCACATATCTCCTCATAAAGGCTGATAAAGCTGAAATTACAAAACATTATAAACAGGAAGTTGGATGCAGCTTCATGGTAATCATTGTCTCAGGTAGGCTTGGTGTTTACTAAATACAGTATTGCAGTTCTTTTATGAGAATCTTCTATGCATCAGAGCACTAGAATAGCATACTATCAGTGGGAGATTAGCTGAATGAACACAACAGCTTTCCTGAGCATAGAGAGTTAGATTTGGTTAAGATGATTAGACATACCTAAAGGAAGCAGAGCCAGCCACCAGTGATATGTACTAATCTAGCTCCCTGGCAGAGAATCTAAATGTTTAAGGCTTAGCTAGTGCTCAGAGAACACTGTGCTTATTAAGCCAGGTCCAGACTGAAAAAAATTACTCTAAACAGACACAGAATATTTTAAAATGTGCTTGGATGCTAAAGAATTTTTTAAAAAACATGTATACTTACAGAAAATACATGCATGCATAAATAAATAAATTAAATAGATAGATAGATAGATAGATAGATAGATAGATAGATAGATAGATAGATAGTTTTACTCTCTGAATACTGTGACCCCCATGGAGTCTGAGGCAGAGTGGAAGTTAGGCAGCTTCAGACAGCAAGGATGCATGATCCTGTGCAGAGTGGGAGGGGAGCAGGTTCCAGCCCCTGGGCTTCCCAGAAAACTCATCCCAGAAGCTAGAGCCACAGTCCCGAATTTTACCTCACAGATATGATCACCCTGGACCAGGGCTGAGAGAAGCCTTCCCCAGATATCTCAGGGATCACATCACAGATGTCCAGGCCCTGCCTTCAAGGCAGGCTGTTTCATCACAGAGGGATGGACATCTCTCTCTGAACAGCATGAGACCCGTGTTGTCCGAGGCTGAGTGGGAGTCAGACAGCTACTGACATTGAGGATCCCATGGCCTAAAGAGAGTAAGAAATCATGCAGACTCCATGTCCATAGCACACCAGAGACATGCAACCCCTATAGCTACAAAGGACTAAGACTCCACTAAGACCTAACTAAGAGTGAACCAAAAAAGCAATGAACAGGTGCCAGTGCAAAAATACATATAACAATATAAAGAACAACAAGGTCCCACCAGAAGAAGCTGATGTCTCTACAATACCAAGAACTTAACAGAGCAATGAAGAGGAAACAGAAGGAAACAACAATGCAAACACCTTTATGGAGATTATAGAAGCCTTAAAAGAGGATGTGAAAAAGTCTCTTAAGGAAATAGAAGAAAAACAAATAAAAAATTGGAAGAGATGAACATATCCTTAAAAGAAAACAAAGAAAACCAAGAAAGAGAAATCCAACAAATGAAAGAATCATTCCAGCAGCTAAAAATTGAAATAGAAACAATAAAGAAAATACAAAACAATGCAAAAATTGAGACAGAGAATCTGAAGAAATGATCTGGAATTATAGACACAAGCATAAGCAACAGAATCTAATAGATAGAAGAGAGAATCTGTGGAGTGGAAGATGCAATAGTGGAAATAGATAAATTACTCAAAGAAAACACCAAAACTAAAGAAGCCATAACACAAAACGTTCAAGAAATTTGGGACACAATGAAAAGAATAAACCTGAGAATAACAGGAATAGTAAAAGGAGAATACCAGCTCAAAGTGACAGATAGTGTATTTAATAAAATCATAGAAGAAAAATTTCCCGACCTAAAGGAGGAAATAACAGGAAGTAACAATCAGTGGTCATTAATATCCTCTAACATCAATGGACTTAATTCATCTGTAAAAAGATAGAACCTAACACAATGGATACAAGAGCAAAAGCCAACCTTCTGCTTCATACAAGAAACAAACTTAAACTTCAAAGACAAAAACAGGCTCAGAGTAAAGGTTTGGGAAAACACTTTTCAATCAAATGGCCCCAAGAAACAAGCTGGTGGCACTACCCTATTATGCAACAAAATAGAATCAAGAGACCAAGAAGGACATTATTTATTCATCTCAGGAAGACTCAATCAAGATGAGATATCAATCCTGAATATTTATGCCCCTAATTTAAGGGCACCTTCATATGTGAAAGAATCAGTACTAAACTTTAAACCCTGCATCAAATATCACACTTTAATTGTGGGAGAATTCAATAACCCACTTTCACCCTTAGATAGATCAACCACACAAAGACTCACCAAAGAAATAAGGGATCTAAGAGATGTAATGATGTAAATGGACTTAATAGATATTTACAGAAGCTTTCATCGGAGCACAGAGGAATATGCATAGTACTCAGCACCCCATGGAACTTTCCCTAAAATTGACCACATACTTGGTCATGAGGCAAATATCAATAAATACAAAAAAAATGGGAATATCTCCTTGTTTCATATCAGGCCAAGATTTCAACAACAACAAAAATCACAGAAAGCTTACCAACTCATGGAAACTGAACATCTCTCCATTGAGCCACATCTGGGTCAGAGTAGAAATTAGGAGAGAAATCAAAGACTTTCTAGAATTTAATGAAATTGAATTCACAGTATACCCAAACTTATGGGACACAATGAAAGCTGTATTAAAAGGACAATTCATAGCACTAGATGCCGATATAAAAATCAAGAGAAAGCTCACACAAGAGACCTAACAAGTGAGCTGAAGGCTTTAGAAAAATTAGAAGCAAACTCACCTAGAAGTAGTAGAAGGCAGAAAATAAGCAAATTTAGGGCTGAAATCAGCAAAACAGAAACAAAGAGAACAAAACAAAAAGAATCAATGAATCAAAGAGAAAGTCAAGATAGACAAACCTTTAGACAAACTAACCAAAATACAGAGAGAAATAGCATTCAAATTAACAAAATCAGAATTGAAAAGAGAGATTCAACAGACACCCAGGAAATCCAAAAAATTATCAGGTCATATTTTGAAAATCTACACTCTACTAAAATGGAAAACCTAAAAGAAATGAAAAGCTTTCTGGACAAGTACAATTACCAAAATTAAATCAAGAACAGATTAAAGACCTAAACAGACCTATAATACCAAAGGAAATTGAAGTTATTATTAAAAGTCTCCCAAATAAAAAAAAAAGCCCAAGACAAAATGGTCTTACTGCAGAATTCTAGCAGACATTCAAAGAAGAAATAATACCAATATTCAACAAACTTTTCCATACAGTGGAAACTAAAGGAGCACGGCCAAACTCTTTTCATGAGACCACAATCACCCTGATACCCAAGACACTGAAAGATGCATCTAAGAAAGAGAATTACAGACCAATCTCCCTCATGAACATTTATGTAAAGTACTGAACAAAATTCTGGCAAACCGAATCCAACAACATATAAAAAAATTGATCCACCGTGATCAAATAGGATTCATCCAAGAAATGCAGGTATGGTTCAACCTATGAAAAGCTATAAATGTCATCCATCATATAAACAAATTGAAAAAAAAACCACTTGGTCATCTTCTTATATGCTGAAAAATCTTTGACAAAGTTCAACACACCTTTATGATAAAAGTCCTGAAGAGATTAGGAATACAGGGAAAATTCCTAAGTATAATAAAGGTGATTTAGAAGAAGCCAAATGCCAACATCATACTAAATGGGAAAAAACTCAATGCAATTCCAATAAAATCAGGAACTAGTCACGGCTGTCCCCTTTCTCCTTATCTATATAACATAGTTCTTGGGGTTTTAGCTAAAGCAATGAAGAAGGAAAGAGGATTAAGGGGATAAAAATTGGAAAAATGTAAAACTATCTCTATTGGCAGATGAAACGATTATATACATAAGTGACATGCATTTTTTGATTGGGCTATTCAGGTTTGGGGGCTCTAGTTTCTTGAGTTCTCTATATATTTTAGAGATCAGTCCTTTGTCACTTGTAGGGTTGACAAATCCTATTCTGTCAAAATCTTTTCCTATTCTGTAGGCTATCATTTTGTCCTACTGACTGTGTTAATGGCTTTCCAGAAGCTTCTACATTTCAGGATTCCCACTTATTGATATTTGTTCTTAGTGTCTGTGCCACTGGTGTTATATTTAGGAAGTGGTCACCTGTACCAATGTGTTGGAGGGTATTTACCACTTTCTTTTCTATCAAGTTCAGTCTGGCTGGGTTTATGGTGAGGTCTTTGACCCACTTGAATTTCAGTTTTGTCCTGGATGATAGGTTTGGATATATTTGCATTTTTTCTACACACTACCATCCAGCTATTCCAACACCATTTGTTAAAAGATACTATCTTTTTCCATTGAATATTTTTGCCCTCTTTGTCAAAGATCAGGTATTCATAGGTTTTTGGGTTAATGTTGGGATCTTCAATATGATTCTATTGATCTACAAATATGTTTTTAATGCCAGTACCATACTGTTTTTATTACTGTAGCTTTTTAGTATAACTTGATGTAGGGGATGGTGATGCTTCCTAAGGTTTCTTTTGTTGAGCAAAATTGTTTTGGCAATCCTGCCTTTCCTGTTATTCCAAATAAAATTGAGTATTGTTCTTTCAAGATCTGTACAAAATTGTGTTAGGATTTTGATGGGAAGTGTATTGAATCTGTAGCTTCCTTTTGGTAGGATTGCATTTTTACTATGTTGATCCTACCTATCTTGGATCATGAGAGATCTTTACATTTTCTGATATTCTCTTCAAATTCTTTCTTCAGTGATTTAATATTTTTGTCAAATAGGTCTGTTACTTCTTTGGTTATAGTTACTCCAAGGTATTTAATACTATTTGCAGCTATTATGAAGGGTAATGTGTCCCTTATTTCTTTTTCAGCTTTTCTATCTTTAGTGTATAGAAGGGCTACTGATTTCTTTGAGTTAATCTTGTATTCTGCTACATTGCTGAAGGTGTTTATCAGCTGTAGAAGTTCCCTGGTAGAATTTTGTGAGTCACTTATGTATACAATCATGTCATATGCAAACAGAGATAGTTTCACTTCTTCTTTTCCAAATTGTATCTCCTTAATCTCCTTGCTTTCTCTTATTGCTTTAGCTAAAACCCAAGAGCTACATTCAATAGATAAGGGGAGAGATCAACCTAGTCTAGGTCTTGATTTTAGAAGGATTGCTTTGAGTATTTCTCCATTTAGTTTAATGTTGGATATTGGCTTCTTTTAAATCACCTTGTGAGCCTAAACTTTAATGGTGTGAGTGAAAATGGACTCGTTTTCTTTAAGTGGCTGGACACAAGGAATTAATTATGCTTCAGTAAGTAAATGATCAGCATGAATGGGCTTTTCTTGTTATTGGGAAAATCATAAGAGTGGGTATGAAACTGAGGACTGATAGCTGATTTTGATGTAAAATCACTAAATAATAAATAAAAATATATAAAAAGAATAGAAATGAGCAAAAGAAAAAGAAGATACAGGAATGAACTAAAGTCAGACAACAATTTAGACTTCATGTAGATTTCCAGACGGGATTGTGGTCGTGAATGAAAAATTCTTATTTTGTTGGTCTCTAAGAAACTAATTTGTAAAGTTATTTTTTCAGTGCATAGTTCTCAGATGTATTAAGTCCACGTTTGTGAAGCTACATCTGTTTGTTTATAGCTTTCTTGCTGCAGTATCTTAAATTCCCATGTATAAATTTTCTACAGTGAGGATAAGAAGTAATAAATGACACACTCTCCCCTGTTTAGTAGCTTAGACTATTAACCCAATTGGCTAGAATAAAATTTTTGATGTAACAAATTTAGTAGAGTTTTATAAATAAGATTTTATATTAGTTTACATAAGATTCATCTTTTATTTATATCATTGGTTTCAATTTTGTAAATAACACTAATTTTTATAATTCATGGTGAACTTTATCATTGTCATTTATAGTACAATTTCACACTATCTCAACTATTTCTGAATTCCATGTGTTGCTCAAATTTACAAACAACCTTTTAGCAAGTCAAATTTTGCACTGAATAAAGTTGCTGAAAATTCTGAAGACAGGAATAAAGACACAATTTTATAGCTAATTTGATGATTAATGAATATCAGATAAATCTATAATTCTTTAATCACTAATCAAGTATTCTACATTCCTGCTATAGCCTTTGGAATCTATATCCCTTTTTTTCAGTTGTTTCCCCCTTCCCTCCTTTCTGATTTCTCTTTCTATCACTATGCACCATTTTACCCCTTCTTTTTCTTAGAATGGATCTCAACAATTTGAAGGAAGAGTAATATAAACTAGTATAGCATGACTTTGAAGGCAAGAAATATTCCTTTAGTTTACTATTTTATCATGTCACTTACAACTTGTCTATAAAAACATTCTTAAGAAAAGTAAATAAATGATGTCTGTGACAATTATTTCTCATGCTTGTAGAAAAGAAAATAGCTTACATTTAACTTGAAATATTGAAAATGTTCTAGTTTATGCAATTTCATTGAGAAATCACAAATAGAATGATAATTAAGCATATATATACATATATGTACCATGTCTACTGTTTTCTAGATATTATTATCTCAACTGTGCTCAGGTTTTTGCATCTTAACTAAGCAAGAAAGAGAGCTCTCCCCATAGGTTACAAACATAGAGTTAATGTTGGCTGTCATAGTATACAAACTTATAGGTCAATAACAATGCATATACACAATTAATTTTGTTCAATAAACATAACCAAATGTCTCTCTGTTTACTTCTATTAGATCTATTTTAAATGCATTATACTATTGAAATAAGAAGCTCCAATTGCAGAGTTATATGAAGTTTCTTCTACTTACTGTGAGCATTTATCTGCAGGGAGTATTGTTCCTGAGGAGTAAGGATTAAGAAATATTTTAATCAGACTTCTGCTAATTAATCCCCTTGGAACAGTATTTCTGAGAGAAGCAATATATTCCTTCATTAAAATCCAAACTACTTCAATAAAAATCCAGTAATTCTCATTTGCATAACAGGAGGAGAAGGTGCACAAAGTTGCCATCTAATATGATATGCAAAGAAAAAAATGCTCCAAAAAGCATTTAACATAAATGTGATTCAGTTGACAAAGAGCTAGTGATTGATTAAGTATAGAAGGGTTTGTAATTTTCTAATGAATTCTGTTTGAATAAAATTGTATTAAAATTAAATATGTCAATGAATTAGTAGGACAACAACATCCAGCATGAAATTTAATAGTATTGTTTCCTTTCTTAAAAATCAACAAGTGAAAATATGTGCATAGAATACTTTCAGTAGTAAAATGGCTATCATCCACAAGGTTCTGAATTCAGTTACTAGCATTGGGGAGAAACTATTGTTTTACAAATCAGAAAAGATTATGTTGGAAATTCTCTCAAGTGAGACGCATCCTACAGAGAAACACAAGAAATAGTTATACTGTACAAATGTTCTCTAAATTCTAAGTTCAAATTTATCATTTATTTTTCTCAAATTTTCAGGCTATAAAACATTCCAGGCATATTCACCAGACTTAAATGTATTTCAATCTCATGAAATGACTCTACTTATAAATATTTAGTATTCTAACGTAAATAATAAACACTCAATACAGAGTTTCCACATAAGACAAATGGTTGCTGAAGTCTTAAGTTTACTCAAGTGAAAAGTGTATAGTCTTTGGTCTACAATTTTAAGACAAAGTACCTATAAGAATTCTACATTGCTAAGTAATGCTCGATAGTGTTTATTTTATAGGAAAACATTAATAGTAGAAACTATTGATGGCTGAAGGAAAAAGTTAGATGTAGATGATATGTGATTAAGTGTGAACAAAGTACAGATATTTTCATGTAGAAAAATGAAGAAATTACAAAGAAGCAATTCAGTAGTTGTATCATTTTGAAAATTAACCAAAACCCCAACAGAATAATATGTGTCTGGAATTATAATTATTTGAAAGTTTTTATGCAATTATTCAGGAACAGAAACACCAGAAAATTAAACAAATATACTTTCTTTTAGGATTATAGAATTACTGAATATTTCTCTTTGAAAAATCACTTTAATATTGCTATATTAACTTCTTTGCTAAGTAAAGGGAACACAAAATCTAAAATGATTTACAATCTAGCCCACAAAGAAAACTTCTCACTTCCAAATAAGGTAAAATGATTCATAGAACACATGGGTTAAATTCTAGTAACATTTAAATCATATGATAATTTTGAGATGATTTGTCCTCCTCTGTGACATTTTTTTCAAAATATTTGAGAAAAGATAGAAATAGAAAATTCAATTCAGCAACAGGATTTATATAAAAAATAAGAAAGATTTAACTTAAAATAGAATCAGTGTGGGTTTCTTGAATGTCATCCTCATAGACTGTGATTTTGTAACCATTATACTTGCCTAGGATTCAGAGTGGGAAATAGAAACCAAAAAACATAACACTCACCCAACAAAGCTCATACCACAAATATACACAAAAAAATCACTTCAAATATTATAACTCCAGGTGACAAGATTCCAGGGCAAAAGCACAAACAAAAATAACAAGGAAAATATGTCTACTTCAGAGTATTCTAATTCTATTGTAATAAACCCTAAGAAAAACTCCCAAAAGGTGTGAAAATAGCAATTATGAATATGTTTAAGGATATTAATAAAAATAAGAATAAATTTCTTAATATAGACTATTAAAATACAGTTGATAAGAACAAATTAACACATAAAAGTAGAATTTAAGAATAAAATTACTAAAGAAAATACAAACAAAAATAAATCTAAAGATTAAAAAACTCAGATGTCAATAAAAAATCTCAGAGTTAAGTTTTACCAAAAAATTACAGGATGTGGGAGAGAACATTTCAGGTCTTGAAGACATGATAGAAATAGATAGCTCAATCAAAAAAATGTTAAATTTAAACAAACACTGGTACAAAAAGTCTAGGGAATATGGAACATTATATTAAAATATCAAATAGGTAGAAAGAAAGACAAATCCAGGGTTAAAGGCATGGAAAATATTTTAATAAAATAATAGACAAAATTTTTCCCAATCTAAAGAAGATGCCTATAAATATATAAGAAACATATAGAATATCAAATAGGACAAGGAAAAAAGCTTCCCATGACACGGAAAAAATTCAACACAATAAATGTACAGAACATATAAAATATATTACAAGCTGCTAGGAAAAAAGAGTCATATATAAAGCAGGCCCATTAAAATAACACTGTACTTTATTTTTTTGAAGTAATACAAATTTAATCTTTCTATTTTTGTAAAAAATATTGTGTTTCCTTTATATATATATATATGTATATATATATAGGAGATTTTACATCATGCACCTTTATCAAACTAATTTATCAGTCCTCTCAGATTAATACCCACTCTTATGATTTCCCCACTTACAAAAACGCCCACTCATGCTGCTCATTTACTTACTGGAGAATAATTAAACTCCATGTGGCCAGACCCTTAAAGAAAACAAGTCTTTCCTCACCCACAACCCTGCCAGAGGCCATCAATGCAGAAGTGAGGCACTGTGTCATTTAGCTATGTTGCAGCCTTGAACTCTTGCATACAATTACATGGTTTGTTTTTTAAGTCCACTAATGAGTAAGTACATACCCTGCTTCTCTTTCTGGGTGTGTGATACCTTGTTCAGAAGGATATTCTCCAAAACTTTTTTTTCCTTTATTTACTTTGTATTTATCAAGAAAAACAGTAAATTGAATTTAAAATGCTGATAAGTTAACAATAAGTATAAATAAAATAAAAATCATAAGCATGACTTATTAAGGATGATAATACAAATAATTTGCTACACATAAAATAACTTTGTGTTCAGCTTTTCCTCTGAATTTTTTTTCTATCCCTGTATATCCTTATTCAAGGTCCTTTCCCCCTCCCGAAACATCAGGTCATTCTTTCTTCTCCACAACTCCCCATCCCCTCCCTGGGCAGGCAGCAAACAGTCCCATGGTCCCACTGATCCAATAATGCTTAGTTCAGTCTCCACTCCTGGCAAATCCAGTTTTATCCCCCCTCCCTCACAAGTGAGTCAAGTGTTCCTCTAGGTGGAGTGGGATCCGAAGGGTCAGTCCAGGGTGTTTCTGATACCAAGCTGCTCAGTAGTTGTGGTTTGCAGCTTGGGCATGCTTGGCTTTTTTTCTTGTTTGTTTGTTTAGAGACCACTAATGAGTGAGTATATCCCCTGCTTATCTTTCTGAGTTTGTGATACCTCGCTCAGGAGGATATTCTCCAAATCTACCCATTTGTCTGCAAATTTTAGAATATCACTTTTTCTTACTGCTGAGAAGTATTCCATTGTATAGATGTACCACAGTTTGTTAATCCATTCTTCAGTTGAGGGACATCTAGGTTGTTTCCAGGTTCTTGCTATTACAAATAATGCTGCTATGAACATAGTTGAGCTAATACCTTTGGAGTGGGAATGTGAATCTCAGAGTATACACCCAGAAGTGGTATTGCTGGGGCCTTGGGGAGATTGATTCTCAATTTTCTGAGAAACCTCCATATTGCATTCCAAAGTGGCTGAACAAGCATACACTCCCACCAACAATGGAGGAGAGTTCCCCTTGATCCACATCCTCTCCAACATAGGTTGTCATCTGTGCCTTTTATCTTAGCCAATCTAACAGGTGCTAGGTGGTATCTCCAAGTTGTTTTGATTTGCATTTCTCTGATGGCTAAAGATGAAGAGCACTTTTTCAGGTACCTCTCAGCCATTCGTAATTCCTCTGCTGAGAATTCCCTTTTTAGATCTGTACCCCATTTTTTGATTGGGTTATTCAAGGTTTTGGGCTTTAGATTCTTGAGCTCTTTATATATCTTAGAGATCAGTCCTCTATCACTTGTAAGTTTGGTGAAAATCTTTTCCCATTTTGTAGGCTGTCGTTTTGTCCTATTGACAGTGTCCTTGGCTTTCCAGAAGCTTCCTAGCTTCAGGAGATCCCACTTATTGATTGTTGGTCTTAGTGTCTGTGGCACTGGTGTTATATTTAGGAAGTGGTCACCTGTGCCAATTCATGGAAGTGTATTTCCCACTTTCTTTTCTATCAAGTTCAAAGTGGCTGGGATTATGTTGAGGTCTTTGATCCACTCGGATTTGAGTTTTATGCAGGGTGACAGACTCGGATCTATTTGCATTTTTCTACACACTTCCAGCCAGCTATGCCAACACCATTTGTTAAATATACTATCTTTTTTCCATTGAGTGTTTTGGGCTTCTTTGTCAAAGATCAGGTGTTCATAGGTTTTTGGGTTAATGTCTGGATCCTCAATTCTATTCCATTGGTCCACAAGTCTGTTTTCATGCCAGTACCAGGCTGTTTTTATTACTGTATCTCTATAGTATAACTTGAAGTCAGGGATAGTGATACCTCCTGAGGTTCTTTTGTTGAGTAAAGTTATTTTGGCAATCCTGGCTTTCCTGTTATTCCAAATGAAATTGAGTATCGTTCTTTCAAGGTCAAAAAAGTATTGTGTTGAGATTTTGATGGGCAGTGCATTGAATCTGTAGATTGCTTTTGGTAGAATTGCCATTTTTACTATGTTGATCCTACCAATCCTGGAACATGGGAGAGCTTTCCATTTTCTGATATCCTCTTCAATTTCTTTCTTCAGTGATTTCCATTTCCCTGTGAAATTTAGGATATCATTTTTTCCTTACTGCCGAGTAGTACTCGATTTTGTAGATGTACCAGTTTGTTAATCCATTCTTCAGTTCAGGGGCATCTAGGTTGTTTCTAGGTTCTTGCTATCATGAATAATGCTCCTATGGACATATTTGAACTAATTTTCAATGGGAGAAAGTAGTACAAATACTATAAAAACCTGTGTGGATATTCCTCAGGAAGTGGAGAATTTAATATATCTCAAGATCCAGCAATCCCACTCTTTGACATATACCTGAAGAAATCTACATCCTACACTAGATATCCAGGCTCATCTATGTTCATTGTTGTTGTATTCATAAGAGCCATATATTAGAAATAGCATCAATGTCTATCAATTAATGAAGGAATCATGAAAATTTGATACATTTAAACAATGTAATATTATTCAGCTGTTAGGAAAAAATTAATATTGTTCTTTAAACTTTGACAGTAAGACTTTGTTCTTGAGGCTAATAGTCATTTTTTCATAGATATGAAGAAGTCAAGGTGGTACTGACCTGGAAGCTAAAACACTACTGACCAATTTTCACAGTGTGAGAATGGGTTAAGTACACTGCTACAAGAGAAATATCAATCATCAATTTTATTCAACTGTGAATCCTAAAAGCTGAAATAACACCTGGAGCATGTCAACACATATTCACTGATAAAATGGTGGCATAAATATCTTTGTCGAAGCTAGATACTTTCTGAATGAACTTAATTCATGTTCCACAAGATATAACCTATGCCTGGCATCATTATCTGACTAATAACCTATGGCTAGGCAGTTATGGGACTAACAGGAACATTTATTACTCTTATTCTGCTAATTGTACATAGTATTATGTCAACTTTTTAATGTTTTTCTTTTTATTTATTTTTTCACATAGTAAAATCCAGTTACAGCCTTTTATTCCTCCACTTCTCCTCAGTTTCTTCTCACCTCCTCTCTCTTCTAGATCCATTGATCCTTCATTTTCCTTCAGAAAAGAGTGGACCTCTCAAAAATAAAAATATAGAATAAGCCTAGAAAGAATTTCTCATATCATAGCTTGATGAAGAAATTCATTGGATAAAAATGTTTCCAAGTGCTGGCAAAAGAGTCAGATCCTCCCAATCCCACTGTTAGGAATCTCACAATAACTTCAAGCTAAACAATCACAGCATATATATATAGAGGATCTAGTGCAGACCCATGCAGGCTCTATGATTACTCCTTCAGTCTCTATGGGTCATGTTCTCCTGGTGTCTTTGAGCCACGGGTTCCTATTATCTACCTTCCTCCTCTTCTGTGGGGTTCCCTGAGTTTCATCTAATACTTGGTTGTCAGTCTTTGTATCTGCTCCCATCAGATGCCAAAGGAAACTGATCTGATTACAGTTGGGCTGAACAATAAACTATGAGTTCAGCAGAATATCGTTAGGAATCATTTCATTTCATTGATTTTTTTCTTTTATTTTTTCTTCTTTTGACAACCATTTTTGTTTACACTCCAGGTCTCCAAGACATTCAGCTTCTGGTTCTTGGCTATCCAGGCAGTGTGGCACTTGGGATTCTTCTCATGGCTTGGACATCATGTTAGAGCAGTTATTGTTTGGCTACTCCCACAGGCTCTGAGCAGGGAGGACAGGTTGTGAGTTGAAGGTTTTGTGCCTGGATTGGTGTCCCCAGTCCCATCAGTGGGTGGCTAGATTGGTTACATAAGATGGCAGGTTCAGTTCTATATCCTCTATTACTAGAGTTTTTTGGTTTTTAAACTAAGGTCATCCTCACAAGTTCCAGGAAGTTTCCACTAAGTAGTCTTCCATACTACCCTCAAAATACCCCAAATTCCAGTTATCTGTTACTATACTTTCTCCCTTTGTGCCCCCTTTCCCAACCTGATCACCCCTTTAATTTTCCCACCTGTCCCACTATACCAGCAAATTTATTCTGTTTCCCCTTCCCAGGAAGATACATGTTCCTCACCACACATTCCTATTTTTTACAAGCTTCACTGGGTCATGGATTTAGTGTGATTATCCTTTATGTAACATTTAATACGACATATAAGTGAGTACATATCATATTTGTTATTTTGGTTCTCTTTTTTATTTAGAATGATTTTTTCTAGTTTAATCCATTTGCATGTCCAACCACAGACCATGCCTGCCTTCTAAAAGGCCTTCCCATTCTCTAGCTTCCAAAAGACACAGTTCTCAGTTACCCCTTATGTCACTGTGCCCTGGGCCTCAACATTGGCAACCATCTGCTGCCCAGATATAGACCATGTCTTCAAAAAAGTCAGCTGCCAACTCTTGCAGAAGAGAAGATGGAAAATATAAAACCCTTAAGTAGTTGATGACTGTACTAAAATGGTATTTTCTGGGCACAGCAGGAAAGTTGAACATATGTATCTCAGAAGTTCAAACAACATGCACAAGGCCTAAGCAAATTCAAGCACCTCCCAAAAAAAGCCCAGCATGGCAAAAGGAGTTGGGAAAGAAGTCTTAACCCTCACTGAGGAACTATGGGCAATTGACAGAGCCTCAGAGAGTCAAATTACTTAAGAATTAACATGTACTGGCTGCTCAGCAAGTGAGCTATTAGCAATTTATTCCAAGCAAATTATAGCTGAATATCTACAAAATCTGTATATCAAATATTACAGAACCTTTATTTATGATTCGGTTGGTTAATAAAGTTACAGATTTCATAACATGTGAAACTATTTAGTAATACATAAGAATAACTCTTAGTATCATAAGATGACTTGGTTAAATTTCAAAGAAATTTGCATAGGTGAATAAAAAATAATCTCCTTGAAATTACTATAGTTGAATAAAAAAATAATCTTCAAAGGTTACATATTACAAGATTCTAT
>PVIH01024946.1:0-21658 GCA_004025045.1 Sigmodon hispidus | reverse complement strand
GAGTTAATTTTAAATATGGCCGAATCCAATTTATATCCCCAAGCAATGTTTCAAAATCATTTAAAGTCCTTAAACAATTGGTCCTAATTTCTACCTTTTGTGGTCTAACATGTGCATTCTGAATAATAGCTCCTAAAAATTCAATTAGGTTCCCTGAGACCTCCCCCTTATTGGGGAGGGCTCACCAAGCCTTCATATTGATGGTGTTTATTTGATTATCTAGCCTTTAAGGGATTGAAAGGCGGTGATCAGCTGAGTGGTGGGGGATTGTAGAGTTCTTGCTCATAGGCTGCAGCCACCTCCTCTAGTTCTTCCTCCTCCTCAAATTCAGTCAGGAATGATTTCCAGTCTTAATACTGCCCAAGATTGAGACACACTTTTGCCAAGCTACTCCAGTCACTAGGCATTATGGCAGATCTACTTAATGCCTCAACCTGTGCTACTTTAAAAGACGCAGTAGTGCCATATGTGCAGACAGACTCTGCCAGGGCTTTCACTGTCTTAAAATCTAAAAGCTCGTGATACCTTTGCCCCTTGTTATCTTGAAAAACTGGAAAAGCCATCGGCATGCTAGGATGCAGTTCACGCTGGACTCTCTTCTTCACTTTTGTGTTGTCCTGCAGCTTAAAACAGATGCCCCCACCAGGCTGGCAATATGGAGGGGGGGCAATAGGCGCATTAGGTGAAACATCGTTGACTTCCCCTCTGTAGTTTCTTTTTCTTACAGCCTCTCCCTTTTTTTCTTCCTTTCTGTTCAGGCTCAGAGTCTGGACTCGATCTTTCCTCTGAGCACTGGGAAACAGACTCATCAGGGAACTCTAAGCAGAGTTCTTCTAGGGAAGGCAGTGGTGGATACAATCTTCCTAAAGCCCCATAAGCTGTTAAGGATTCTCTTTCGGATCGTTCTTCTTTAAGGTTCTCTAATTCCCTCGCCCCTTCCTCTATCAAATCTTTACCCATAGCATGATCTAGGCATTCACACACCAGGGACCAGATGGGTATAATACCCATTACCAGCTCTCTAGCCTTGTGTGCCTTAATCAAATCCTTTCCTAACTTTTCCCATGCTGCACTTGTAAGTGAACCACTAACCAAAAACCAAGGAGCGCAGTGATCTACTCCATCTAAAAATGTTTTTAAATTTTTTGATTTAACACTCACACAGTTACTCTTCAACAGCTCTTTCAAAGCTGTGGCAATCAGGTGAGAGGAATTTACACTCATATCCTTGCCTTTTTTTTTTTTTCAAACAATCCCCAAAATACCAATGGGTTAGGTCTGCTCATCAGCAGACACCCCGTTCTCTGCTTTTTTCTACATGCAGAGTTTACCTGCTTAATGCAGGTCCCACTATTTTCCTGTGAGACTTACCAGTTAACCCCCCTGATTACTGCAGTTCTGAATCTCCTTAAGATTCTTCTGCAGCAACTGACCAGGTCCTTTATTTGGCGTGTACACTCTTCTTTCTTCTCTCTCCCTCTCCTCGGGGTCTAGCTCATCTTGATATATATAAATCTTTAAATTCATCTAGGACTGGGTACAATCCTGGCACCGGTTCTTAATTTTTCTTTTCCTTTTTCTTAGACCTATCTTTTGTAGTCCCTGCCAAGTTTTTCCCATGATGGAATAGTCAAACTGCCTGACACCCCGAACCACGGAGCACTGCTTTCGATATTTTCCAGCAACCGACTTATGGCTCTGCAGGAAAGCTTTAGCCCTTGGCTACTCAATATAGACTGAAGAGGTTCATGGAACTCGGTCGTGGGTCAGCAGACAATTTGATTCCCATCTTGTGCTCTGATCTACGAGCGGCTTATTAAATTGGACACATGTTTGATTTATCACATGGCCAGGGAAGGCACTCCTTGCCGGGTTGGTGGCACCACAGCCACAAGAAGGCAAGAAAAATCAGGACAACTAGGATGAAAAAAACTGCAGCAAAGATCTCAGGCTCTAGATCTCCCAGGAGCACACACATATCTGGACAGACTACTCACCAATGGTCCACTCTGTGTGTCGAGTTCTGAATAGGTCTTCTCTGCGGGGCATGAAGGTTCCCAGGTTTTGGCACCACTTGTGGCAAGCTGCTTTCTGGCCTGCAGAATGACTAGTCACCACATGCATGATTCTTCTCGGATCACACTTTATTGGAGTACAGCTCAGTTGAGAATGGTGGAAAGAAGACCCTGTGCCTAAAATGCAGCCTGCTTATATAGGGAAGCTGTGATGCGTGTAGCTATATGATTGGCGACCAATGTAATGCCTCATTAGCATATGTTGGTGATAGGTTCAAAGTAATGACTCATTAGCATATAGCTGGTGATAGGTGGTAAGGAGTGCCAAATTAGCATAATCAGGGATCACATCAGATAGGTCACTACTCGAGGCATAATTAGCATAAGCGGCACAGATGCAATAGCTTGGGAACATGATGCAATGTTCCAGCAACTTGTGCAAAGGCCAACCACACCCTACAGTAAGCTACCTGTAGAAACTGGATTCAAATTCAAAGTAAGAGCAGTATCCTTTCTGGAACACTGCCTTATCTCTCTACTTGAAAAAAATTCAAACTAAGTATGAAAAACTGCTGTAGGCCACTAAATAATATGCAGCAGAAGACAACCAGTATTATATACTTGTTATACTTCAGCTCTGTGTTGAAGTACCCTACTAGGTATAATCTGTGAAGGAGTCTTAATTAAGAAACGTTTTGGCATATTTCTTTAGGCACTGTCCATGGAGTTGTCTCACTAAACAAAATTCATGGAGTGTTCCCACCAGCAAAGTTCATGGAGAAGTCTGTGGAGTAGCCCCACTAGTCAAAGCCTGTGGAATGACTGGCTGTGGACACTTTGATTTTTCTTTTTAACTTCCTTATATACCACTATTATGCTTTTCCAATGAAAAGAGCTGTGAGATTTTTTCCACATCTGATTGATAGTGTATTTTAAGTGTTTGGGCACACATACCTTTGTGGATAGTCAAGAAAATTAATTTCTATGGTATAAAAAATATACCAGCATATTCTTTGTTACTGGCACAGGAAAGTAATGGTATTTTCAGTATCAAGAACATCTAATTTTAAACTTCAGAAAAAATTTAAACAGACTAAAGTGCTCCTGCAGGAAATATACAAAGACTAATTCCCAGATGTTATTTATTGCTGAGTCAAGGTGAGGACTTTTGAGATCTATCCTCCTGCAGCATTTGACTTTCTGCAAGTACTCTGACCATTAAACATTCAACCATCTGCTGGTATTATTATTTCCTAAATTTGAATGTCATTATCTCCCTGGAAAAAAGTTACATGCAAGACAAAACATTTACATTGTCTATATTTTTTTGTGTGTGTGTGTGTGTGACTTTCCTGGTAATTTTTGGATCAAAAGTTGCTCCATGAGACCCAAGGTCTTTAGCATCTTTTTGATCAAAAAGCATTACCTGAGATGCACAATTCACCAGCACATATTTTCTTATTTTTATTATAAATAAAGTCATATTTTTTTATCCATGTATACCCTCATTCAGATATCTATTTCCCTCCCGCACCTCCCCATTACTCACTCTTCTTTCCATCACTTTCTCTCCTCCCCAACAAGGGCAGGAGGCCCCAAGGTCCCAAAGTCCCAAGGTGGCTTAGTTCAGCATCCACTCCAGGCAGATTTGCTTTCCTCATCCCAACATCAAGACTGGGTCAGGTATTCCTCTGGTGGGAACAGGCTCCAAGGTGCTGGTCCAAGGTGTTTTAGATGCAAAGCTGTACAGTGTTTGTGGTTTGCACTTGGACATGCTTAGTTTTTGTTTAAAGTCCACTAATGAGTGAGTACATCCCCTGTTTAAATTTCTGGGTTTGTACTACCTCGTTCAGGAGGATATTTTCCAATTCCATCCATTTGTCTGCAAATTTTAGAATACAATTTTCTTTCTAAATGTACTCCATTGTGTACATGTACCAGTTTGTTAATCCATTCTTCAGTTGAGGAGTATCTAAGTTGTTTCTAGTTTCTTGCTATTATCAAACAAGCTGCTATGAACATAGTTGAGCTAATGCATTTGGAATGAGAATTGTCATTTTTAGGGTATATTCTCAGTAGTGGTATTGCTGCATCTTTAGGGAGATTGATTCCCAGGTTTCTGACGAACTGTCATACTGCATTCCAGAGTAGCTGAACCAGCTTACACTCCCACCAACAATGGAGTAGTGTTCCCCTTGCTCCACAACAGCTCTAACATAGGCTGTCATCTGTGTCTTTTATCTTAGCCAAATTGACAGGTGTAAGGTATCTCAAAGCTGTTTTGATTTGCATTTGTCCGATGGCTATAGATGTTGAACAATTTTTCAAGTGCCTGTTAGCCATTTGTATTTCTTCTGCAGAGAATTCCCTTATTAGATCTGAACCCCATTTTTTATTGGGCTATTCAAGGTTATGGGTTCTAGTTTCTTGAGTTATCTATATATTTTAGATATCAGTCCTCTGTCACTTGTAGGGTTGGTGAAAATCTTTTCCCATTCTGCAGGCTGTTGTTTTGGCCTATTGATAGTGACCTTGGCTTTACAGAAGATTCTCAGTTTCTGGAGGTCCTATTTATTGATTGTTGTTCTTAGTGTTTGGGCTACTAGTGTTACATTTAGGAAGGTGTCAACTGAGCCAACTTGTTGGAGGGTATTTCTCACTTTCTTTTCTATCAGATTCAGTGTGGCTGAGTTTCTGTTGAGGTCTTTGAACCACTTGGATTTGAGTTTATTGCAGGGTGAAAGGCTTGGATCTATTTGCAGTTTTCTACACACTACCATCCAGCTTTGCCAACACAATTTGTTAAAGATACTACCTTTTTCCCATTGAATATTTAGGGTTTTTTTTTTATCAAACATCAGGTGTTTATAGGTGTTTTTGTTAATGTGAGGATCTTCTATTCAATATGATTGATTCAAAATATGGTTTTACACTAGTACCAGGCTGTTTTTATTACTGTAGTTCTATAGTATATCTTGAAGCCTGGAATGTGATACCTCCTGATGTTCTTTTGTTGACTAAACCTGTTTAGGCAATCCTGGCTTTCCTGTTATTACAAATAAAATTGAGTACTGTTCTTTCAATGTCTATAAAATAGTTTTAGGATTTTTATGATATTAATGAATCTGTAGATTGCTTTTGATAGAATTGCCATTTTTACTATGTTGATTCTACCTATCCAGGAACATAGGAGATCTTTCCATTTTCTGATATCCCTTTTAATTTCTTTCTTCAGTGATTTAAAGTATTTGTCAAATAGATCTGTTGCTACTTTGGTTATAGTTACTCCAAGGTATTCAATGCTATTTGCAGCTATTATAAAGGATGATGTTTCCCTTATTTCTTTTACAGCCCTTTTATCTCTAATGTATAGGAGGGCTACTGATTTCTTTGAGTTAATGTTGTGTCCTGCTACATGTAAAAAGTGTTTATCAGTTGTAGAAGTTCTCTGGTTGAACATTGTGGATCACTTATGTATACACTATCATCTGAAAATAGACATAGTTTTCACTTCTTCTTTTCCAATTTGTATCCTCTTAATCTCCTTTCCTTCTCTTATTGCTTTAACTAAAACTGTGGTACTATATTGAATAGATAAGGAGAAAAAGGACATCCTTGTCTTGTTCCTCAGTTTTGTGGGATTGCTTTGAGGTTTTCTCTATTAAGATTGACGTTAGCTATTGAATACTTGTAAATTGTCTTTATTATATTTAGATATTTTCCCTGTATTCTTGATTTCTCCATGACTTTTTTATAAAAGGTGTTGATTTTTGTCAAAGGCTTTTTCAGCATCTAAGTATATGACCATGTGGTTATTTTCCTTCAGGTTTTTTATATGATGGATGACATTTATGGTTTTTCATATGTTGAAATA
Source organism: Sigmodon hispidus (assembly GCA_004025045.1). NCBI lineage: Eukaryota > Metazoa > Chordata > Mammalia > Rodentia > Cricetidae > Sigmodon > Sigmodon hispidus. Next base: position 15,769 of record PVIH01024946.1, on the reverse strand, counting down.
TCCCTGCGTTTCTGGGATAAAGCCTACTTGATCATGGTGGATGATGTTTTTTATATGTTGTATAAGGTTTTTCAGAATTTTGTTGATAATTTTAGCATCAGTACTCATGAGGGAAAGCGGTCTGTAATCCTTCTTCTTTGTTGGGTCTTTAAGTGGCTTGGGTGTTAGGGTGATTGTTGCCTCATATAAAGAGTTTGGGAATATTCCTTCAATTTCTACTCTGTGAAACACTTTGCATTTTTTGAGGTAGTATTTCTTCTTTGAATGTCTTGTAGTACTCTACACTGAAACCATCTGCACCTGTGCATTTTTTTTTTCTTTTTTGCATGGGAGGATTTTAATGAAAGCTTCAATTTTCTTTAGGGTTATAAGTCTGTTTAGGTATGTAATGTGATCTTGATTTAATTTTGGTAAATGGTACCTGTCCAAGAAACTGTCCATTTCTTCTAGGTTTTCCACTTTTGTGGAGTATAGATATTCAAAGTAGCACCTGATAATTCTTTGGATTTTCTGAGGGTCTATTGTTATGTCCCCCTTTTCATTTCTGATTTTGTTGATTTGGATGCACTCTCTCTGCTTTGTGGCTAATTTGGATAAGGGTTCACATATCTTGTTGACATTCTACATAACCAACTCTTTGATCCATTGATTCTCTGAACTGTTCTTTTTATTTCAATTGTATTTTTATCAGCTCTATGTTTGATTATTACCTGCAATCTATTCCTTCTAGGTGAGTTTGCTTCTAATTGTTCAAAGGCTTTCAGCTGAGCTGTTCTCTAGTGTGGAATTTCTCTAGGTTTTTCATATAGGCATCTAGTGCTTTGAATTTCCCTCTTTAGACCACTTTCTATGTGTCCCACAAGTTTGGATACATTGTGGATTCATTTTTATTAAATTCTAGGAAGACTTTAATTTCTTTCTTAATTTCTTTCTTGACCCAGACATGGTTCAATTGAGCAATGTTTTCTTTCCATTATTTGGTATGTTTTCTGTGATTTTTCATGTTGTTAAACTCTAACTTTAGGCCTTGGTGGCCTCATATGATACAATGGATTATTTCCATTTTTTTTGTGTCTATTGATATTTGCTTTACAACCAATTATGTGGTCAATTTTAGCAAAAATGCCATGTGGTGTTATAAAATATGTATATTACTTTGTTTTGGGTGGAAGCTTCTATACCTATCTATTAAATGCATTTACATCATAACCTCTGTTAGACTCATTTCTCTGTCAATTCCCTGTCCAGTTTACCCAACCAAATGTGAAAGTGGGGTATTGAAGTCTCCCACTCTTAGGGTGTGAGAGCTGATGTGGGATTTGAGCTTTAGAAGTACTTCTTTTACATATATAGGTGCTTTTATATTAGGGGCAGAAATAATCTTTTTTACTGACAAGTAGTACGCCATTGTATATGTACTAGAGTTTGTCAATCCATTCTTCAGTTGATGGCCATTGAGGCGGCTTCCAGTTTCTTCTATTATATATAATACTGCTGTAAACACAGTTTTGCTAATGCCTTTGGGGTACCCAAAGATTTGGTAAATGCCCAATAGTGGTATTATTGGATCATTAAGGAGATTGATTCCTTGTGTTCTAAAGAACTGTCACATTGCATTTCAGAGTGGCTGTACAAGTTTACACTCCCACTAATGGAGAAGTGTTCCTATTCCTCTGCATTCATTCCAGAAGAGGTTATCATCTTTGATTTTGTTCTTAGCCATTGGGACAGATGTAAGGTGGTATCTCAAGGTTGTTTTGATTTGCATTTCTCTCATGGTTGATGATGTTCAAGAATTATTTAAATACCTTTCACCCATTTGTAATTCTTCTGTTGAGAGTTTCAGTTTTAGCTGTTAATCTCATTTTTAATTGGGTTATTTAGGCTTCAGGGCTCTACTTTCTTAAGTTCTCTATATTTTAGAGATCAGTTCTCTGTCAGATGTAGGTTTGGTAAAGATCTTTTCCCATTCTGTAGGCTGTCAGTTTATCTTATTGACTTTGTGATTTGCCTTACAGAAGCTTTGCAGTTTCAAGAAGTCCCATTTATTGATTGTTGTTGTTATTGTCTGTGCTACTGGTGTAGTACTTTGGATGTGGTCAACTGTGCCAATGTTTTGAAGGGTGTTTTCCAATTTCTTCTTTTATCAAGTTCAGTGTATCATGGTTTATTTTGATGTCTTTGAATCACTTGGATTTGAGTTTTGTTCAGTAATAGGTTTGGATCTATTTCCATTCTTCTATATACTAGCAACCAATTATGCCAAGATTGTTAAAAATAATATCTATTTTCCACGGAATATTTTTACTTCTTTGTCAAAAACCAGGAGCTCTCAGATGTGTGGGTTAAGGTCAGGGTCTTTGATTTCATTTTCTTGATCCAGAAGTCAGTTTTTATTCTAGTACCAGGATGTTTTTATTACTGTAGCTCTATAGCATTGTTTGAAGTCAGAGATGGTGACGCCTCCTGAAATTGTTTTGTTGAGCAGGATTGTTTTGCCAATCCTAGCTTTTATGTTATTCCATATGAAGTTAAGTATTGTTTTTTGAAAGTCTATAAAATTACTGTTGGGATTTTGAAGGGAACTGCAGTGTATCTGTAGATGGCTTTTGGTAGGAATGCTATTTTTACTATATTGATTCTATCTCTCCAGGATCATGGCAGATCTTTCCATTTTCTGATATCCTCTTTATTTTCTTTCTTCAGTGATTTAAAGTTTCTGTCCAACAGGCCTGCTATATCGTTGTTTAGAGTTACACTAACATATTTAGTGCTATTTATAGCTTTCACAAAGTGTGTTGTTTCCCTTATTCATTTCAGCCTTTTTATCTTTAGTGTATAAGAGGGCTACTGATTTTCTGAGTTAATCTTAGACCCTGCTACATTAATGATGGTGTTTATCAGCTGTAGGAGTTTCCTGGTAGAATGTTGTAGGTCACTTATGTATACAGACATGTCATTTGAAAATAGAGATAGTTTCACTACTTCTTTTCCAATTTGTATCCACTTAATCTAATTAAGTTCTATTATAGCTTTAGGTAAGCCATCAAGATATATATTGAATAGATAACAAGAGAGAACACAGCACTTCCTTGTTCATGATTTTAGTGGGCTTGCTCTAGGTTTTTTCCATTTAGTTTGACCTTGGCTGTAGGCTTGCATCATATAGCGTTTTTATTTGCTTTATTTTTAATTTATATATTTATTAGTTGGTAATATAAATCATGCACCCCATCAAACTCAGTTATAAGACCTCTCAGATTCACACTGACCCTTATGATCTCCCCATTTACAAATATATCCTTTCATGCTGTTTGTTTACATACTGGAGCATAATTAAACTCTCTGTGGAGACATTTAAAGAAAACAAGGCTTTCCTCAACCACACCTTTGCCAGAGGCCATGAATGCAGAAGTGAGGCACTATATGTTCTAGCTTTGAGCTCTTTTATACAATCAACATCTCTCTGGTTTTTTTTTTCTTTTTTTCTTTTTCTTTTTTATATCCACTATGAGTGAGTACATTCCCTGCTTCTCTTTCTGGGATTGAGATACTTCACTCAGTAGGATGTTCTTTATAACCATCCATTTGCCTGCAAATTTTAGAATATCGTTTTTTCTTAGTGGTAAGTAGTACTCCATTGAATAGATGTACCACAGTTTGTTAATCCACTCTTCCATTGATGGGCATCTACGTTGTTTCCAGGTTCTCGTTATTACGAAAAATGCTGCTATGAACATTGTTGAGCGAAGGCCTTTGGAGTGAGAATTGGCATCTTTAGGGTATATTCCCAGTAGTGGTATTGCTGGATCATGAGGGAGACTGATTCTAAGTTGTTTTAGAAATTGTCATATTGCATTCCAGAATGGCTGAACACGTTTACACTCCCACCAAAAATTGAGGAGTGTTCCCCTCACTCTGCATCCTCTCCACCATAGGCTGTCACCTGTGATTTTAATCTTAACCATTCTGACAGGCATAAGGTGGTATCTCAAAGATGTTTTGATTTGCATTTCTCTGATGACTACAGATGTTGAGCAATTTTTTATGTTTCTTTCAGCCATTTATATGTTTTCTGCTGAGAATTTTCATTTTAGTTACTTAATTTTTTAATTGGGGTATTTAGAGTTTTGTGCTCTACTTTGTTGAGTTGTCCATATAATTAGTCTATATGTTTTATATTTTTATTGGCTTAATTATTGTGTTGCTAGCAGATTTTTGGGAGGCTTCTAGTCTATTTAGGGCCTTTTTTTGCTTCTTGTATATTTATAGGCATTTCCTTCTTTAGCTTGAAAAACTTTTCCTCTACAATTTTACTAAATATATTATCTGTGCCTTTGAGCTAATATTTTTTTCTTCCTTCTACTGCAATTATTCTCAGGTTTGGTCTTTTCATGGTGTCCCAAGTTTTCTGGATGTTTTGTGTTATGATTGTTATTGTTTTAGTGGGTTTTTTTTTGATGACATACCTATTTCTGCTATTGAATATTCCACTGCAGTGATTCTCTCCTTCATCTTTTGCATTGTGTTGGCTTTACTTGCATCTGTAGTTCCAGTTTATTTCTTGAGGTTTTCTATTTTCAGCATTGCTTCTGTTTGTGCTTTCTTTATTGCTTCTATTTGAATCTTTAAATCCTGAAATGTTTCTTTCACTTGTTGGCTTTCTTTATTTTCTTTCAGGAATTTGTCAACCTCTCCAAATTTTTTGCTTGTATTTTCTTCTATTTCTGTAAGGGATTTTTTTTTAATATTTTCTTTCAAGTCTTCTAAAATCTTCAAAAATATGTTTTTAAACTGGGTGTTGATACTAGTATTTATACTTTTAATCGTGAGTCCAGGAAATTCTTCCTATGTAAGTGAATTTAATGCATTTCTATATTTTCTATGATATTAGGTTCATTTTGAGGTATGTGAGCCACATGGACTGAAATTTATTGCCACTTGTTTTAGTACTCACAAGCAAGATATGCTGAATGAGATGGAGGCAGGATGATGATCAATATTTTCAAACTGTAGTCTTCACACTCTATAACACATAGGAATAGTTCAAAATATATAAGCAAATTCAGATAATAGGGCTCATATCAAACTTAAAAGAAGCTTACATTTACTACAGCAGAGTTGAATTTTGCTTGAACTAGTCTTGATATTGCTGATGAATACAAAGGGGCAATCTATAGGAAAGCATATTTCTAGAAATATAAGTACACTCCATCCCCATAGCATTGAGCCTTTGGAGTAGGTTGTAAAGATGACCACAATGGAAGACATGAACTAAGAGATGACAAATATGCACTCCAGAAGGAGGATACTATGGGCAGCTTTGTTTTCAGGGGAGACTTTTTGACATTGCTGAGCACTGTAAATATGTTTAACTTGTTTCTTATGTCTGTATAAAATACTCATCATGGAGACACTTGAGCAGGCCATGAGACTGAGACACAGGCCATCAGAGAAGCACAGTAAGAACATATACATTACTGTTGCCACATTACCAGAAGCAAACAATGAGCAGTACCCTTAACTCATCCTGCTAGTTGAGTTTTTGTTGCAATTGTGGCTTAACACTCTTGATGGAATCAAGACATTTAGAAACAGCTGAAAAAACCAACCAAGTGAGCAGGAAGGACTGATGTACTGGGTAGCTCTGTATTTAAGCTTCATCCACCTGGAATTTCTTGAATAGATTGTGATTACTTGAAAGTCACTTAGTAGGAACATGGAATATAAAGACATCCCTCTTGTTATTCAGTAAATATATACTATCAAATTACACCCAACATCATTTAGGAAATTCTTAACTCCCAAATCTGACATTGTTTTTGGAATGCCTCTTGAGATGATAGACAAACAATTGGATAAATACAAGTGCTCTATATTCATATCTTTTGGCATTAAGTGTTTTCCTGTGAATATCAAAATGAGATAATAAAATAATATGGAGAAATTTCCAAGCACTCCCACTGTGATCTGGATGAAGAGAAAACTTCCCATTGCCAAGTCATGTGAAGGCATTTTTATTTTCTTTATAAATGTATAGAAGTTTGTGATGGTCAACACACCATGGAAATACATTATGGATACAGATTGTTTTGTTATTTTGTTAGCTAAGATAATATACTTGTCTCTTTACTGTATTTACATAGTGCTCTCATTGAAGACAAATATCTTAAACTTTATTTAATTTATAGTACACTCTCTAAATGAGATGTTTATTATTATGTCTTAATTATGTATATACTGAGGGTTGTTGCATGTGAGTGTGACATCAGGAGCCAGAGGCATATTTTTTTCCACAATAAATTAATAGATGGTTGTAAGCCTCCTGTAGGAGCTAGAAAGTGGACTCAGATTCAAAGTAAGATTAATGTGCACTCTGAGACACTTCCTTAACTTTTACTTTTAATATAAAAAAAAAAGTTTGAAAACCCTTAAATATAAAACAATTGAGTGATAGATTCTATTCTTGAGTAAATTTCTGATAAACAACTCAGAAATGTCCTAAAGGAATGCAAAATAAAGCTCAATACTGCCAATAATTAAGAAATTATAATAAGGTTATGTAAATCAAAGATGCAATGAGCTATAATCACACAATATTAACAGGTATTATTAAAAAAAAGAATAATATAATGATCAGACTTTCACCTAGCATGCACTAAGTATGAAAGCAACTCTCTTGGTTCCTTAATAAGACTTGAATACATTCTGACACTTTGCATAAAAAATATCAAAGCTGTGCCTTTGAGTCTATACTATACAGTGTATGTGTGGAAATAAAACTATATTGTACTTTGGAAAACTTTTTTGTAGGTTTTTTTTTTGTCAAATTTGGAGCTATTTGTGAGTTTTATCAGAAATTAACGTAGGTTTTCTTCCCATATTATAAGCTATACTAAGAAATTATGGTGGACCTACTACCCTATGGGTAAGAAATAAATGGAAATATGACATTGGATGTTTTAGCAAATGTTCTGTAAATAAATGAGCAATTCTGTAAAAGAATCAGCAGCTTGAGAGGATATAAGGCCACACACAGGTGACAACTGTTGAGTAAGAAAAATAAATAAGACTGGCATTTCCCACCATCACCCTCCTAAGTTTCAGTATTTTTCAGGAAGAACACAGGATGAAACACTTTTCTTTTGATAGTTTTATGTGACACAGTCATCAGACCTTCTGACCATGAATGGGTTTGCTTAAAATAGATATCCACCTGCATAAGAACAGTAATATTTCTATATTTCGTTATAGTACACAAGAATTAATATTAAATTATTTACAAGCTTAGATGCTAAAGCTTTTTGAAAGTATGTTAGTAATACAAGATGTTGGTAGAAAAAACAAAGCCCCAAAGTACAGGAAATGCACCAAGAATTAATGAGTGAAACTGCATGAAATTCAGAAGTTTCTGTACATTACAAGAAACTACCAGCCAAATGGACATACCCCCAATAGAATGGGAGAAAATTTTTTATTTCTTTATTTCACTCAGGAGCTTTTCACTTTGATTGTATAAACAAAATTAAAACTAAACAATATCTCCATAAACTTTTTGTTCAGCAGATATGTTAGTAAAATTGTCAGTAAGAAGACAAACATGGGAGTAAATTATTTTTAAAAATATTCAATGTATATATCAGACAGAAAAATTTACTATGAGACTCTACTACACTTTTTAGAGTGATTAAGAGAATGCACATCAACAAATAATGACAGGAAGGGACCTTTAATAAGGATATACAAGGATAGAAAGTGTGACTTCTTTGTTCATAATGATAAAATAAAAATAAATTAAAAAAATACTGACAGCGTGGAAATAAAGATTCTGCATTCTATACTTAGAAGATACAATGTATTATGTTTATTATAAAAATAAAAATTGTTGAATTTGGAGAATATCCTCCTGAGTGAGGTATCACAAACCCAGAAAGATAAGCAGGGGATGTACTCACTCATTACTGGACTTTAAACAAGAAGCAAAGCATTCCCAAGCTGCAAAACAACAACCATTGAACAGCTTGGGATCTCAAAACCTTGGACCAGCAACTTGGAGCCCATTCCTTCCATAAGAACGCCAGACCCAGTCTTGATGTTGGGGTGAGGAAAGTGGACCCACCTGTAGTGGATACTGTACTAAGCCACCTTGGGACCTTGGGATCTCCTGCCCTTGCTGGGGAGGAGAGAACATGATGGAGAGAAGAAAGAGTGACTGGGAGGGGTGAGAGGGGGAAGGGAGTTTCAACAAGGGGAATCATTGATTATATATATATATATATGTTTGTGTGTGTGTGTATATATATAGTGAAATTGTAGAATTTTATTCAACTGTAAAATAAAATCATAAATTAATCAATGAATAGGTGAACTTACAAAGAATTTAAGAATGTGATGTAGAAACAAAAAATAAATCCACACATTGTTTTTCTAAAAGAAAAAAACAACCTTGTCTATATGAGAACATGGTAAAAGGACAAATGTGACATTAAAGTGAAGTGAGAGAGGTACAAAGGGATTTGGGGGAAACAGAGAATTAAAGTATAAGAGGATAAGCAGTAAATTTGCTTCAAAATGTCATAACATAATTAAGTACTATATTTGCTAATAAAAATTATTTTAAAAGTTAAACAATATAGTGAAAGGAAAAAAGCAAATGTCAAAATATCTTCTATTCTCTACTCATGCATGCTGTGTAATTGCACATTCCCTTCCTAGTAGTCAGTGAGTCATGTGATAAAACTCTCAAAGACATTAGAATGATTATTGACGGGACTGCAAAGAGAAGGAGATGCACGTTATTTTTTTGAGCTAAGAGTTTGGGGTTTGTGATATATTCTAAAGATCAGCAGTGGAAGAATTGGGTAATTTTTTCACAGGAGTGCACTGTGTACTTATAACAATTAATATAATAAGTGTTTGCAGTTAGAACTTGTTTTTAAAAAAGGAGAACTGTACTCAATACATAAACAAATCTTGCTTTGTTGAGTCTTACAGAGTGACAGGAATGACAGTCAGTTAAAATGACACTGAATTTGTTTCATAGATTAGTGATATAAACCTTAGGGTCTCATTGATTAACTTGCATTTTTTTCCTATAAGGAAGAGTTATAAGTATATTAGGCAGGTATATAATATGATAGACTTTCTCAAAGTATAGATAAAGACCAAGATAAGAAGAATATAAAAAGCCAAACATACCTGTGTGTATGTTCCAGAAGGAAACAGGCCTAACTTTTTACATGGCAAAGTACTGTATCTTTATGTTCTTGCAGATGACACATGAGGTGTAACAATACAACAACCAATTTAGGTGCATATTTAGTGAAGCATGAAAATAGAATCAGGAAAACATATTTCATGTTTAAGAATAGATGAAATATGAAGAAATAAGCAATACTTGTGGTATGCATTTATTTCTTGTAATGCATTCAACATTTACCCTTATGTTCAAGTTTATTTAATTTTTTCTAGTGGAATAATTAATCTATAATTCTATTATTAATAAAAGTCTAATAAGTAGAATCAATATTCTATTCCACCTATTGCTATAATCTATCCATCCAGAAACAAAAATAGAATATAACATTTTCCAGAAGTATATAAATTGGTGAATATGAGGAATTAATAAGGAACATTCTTCAAGCTACTTAAAATGAATCAGTAACTTGCCCAGTTGGTAGAATTCACTGAGAGTAATGTCCTATATTATCAGTAACCAAAAAAAAAAAAAAAACAAAAACAGATTCAACTTCTTTTTAAAAACTAAAATTTAAGAAGAGATATACAGAAAGAGATAAAGAGAGGGTGAGGGGAAGGAACTGGATACAGAGACACGGATGAGAGAGACAGAACTGCTCAAGTGATGCTAGAAAGATGAAAATAAAGTGACATCACTAGGAGATATGTTACTAAGATATTTCTATTTTGAGAGAGACTCAGTACCAGCTTATGGAAGGAGCAGGGCTTACAAAACACAGAAAGGGTAGGAGAAATTTGATTCTGCCCTGAGAAACAGCTCAGTTTTCATCCAAAAACCCATTCAATTTCCTTGTTCCTAAACCAATCGAAGTTTTCTACCTCACCTGTTGTTTTTCCTTTTTCTCTTCTTTTCTTCCCCCTCCCTCTTCTTTTCCCTTCCTCTCTCTCTTTCTTTTTTCTTCTTCCTTCATTGCTTTTTTCCTCCTTCCCACCTTTTTCTTTTCTTCCTTTCATTTGTTCTTTGTATTTTACATTTTTACTTTTTTATTCCACCTCTCAATCCTTTAAGCAGATCTGTTCAAAGAATTTTTTAATATAAAATTTAAAGTTGAACTATGAGTAAGAGAGGCACTTATCAAGAAAATAAGATATATTCAGTAGCACATTCAGTACTTCTCCAAGGAGTGCTTTCTAAGGTCTTTCATTTTGCTGCACCTGGTCTCCGCTCACTCACCTTAGTGCTCCGTGACACCACAATCATTGGGGCTGTCATAAGAAGTGAGCCTTGGCTGTAAATATGATGGGATACTTTCCTTACTTAAAGGTTCATGATCTCTTGTTATTGTTTCTCAGAAGATTGGTAATTTTGAGCTCAGTGCTTGACTCAAAATGACAGCATCTCCACAAACGTCTGAAGTAATTTTGAAATGCCTTGGCCCTGAGTTTTGTTCAAAAAGCAAAACAAAACAAAGGGAACAACTGCAAGGAAACAGTTAAAAATTAGACTGAAAACTTTTTTGTCAGTCCTTCTGACAGAAAGCATATGGAAGAAGGTTGTGCAGAAGGAGCACTACTCCAGTACTATTAAATTGGAGGCAAGTTGTGTGTCCTTCCTTCTAGAGGCACCTTTCCTATGACCTAGCATTATAGAAATTTACAACATCTCTAGTCTCTGTGGTCCCATATAAACTTAGAACAAATAGATAAAAGAGGACCCAATTAACATATCAAAACAAACACATTCAAGAGATGGGACAATACCTTGGTAGATAAACGTGCTTGATGTAGAAATTCAATGATTTGAGTTCGTATCTAAAAGACAAAGTTAAATCACAGAACCAATGGTTGGAGAGATGGCTCAGTAGTTTAGAGCCTTTCTACATGTCCAGAAGACCAAGAACCTGTAATTCCAGATTCAGGGAATTTGATGCCCCTTCTGACATGCAAGGGCTTCTTCACAATTGTACACAAACATACACTCAGGCACACACACATACACACATAAAATAAAATGAAATACAAAAAAAAATACAAGATAAATAAATAATTTTTAAAAATAGCAAATTGAGTAGCAGGGTCATCTGATCTTTCAACTCCTGAGAGGTGTGGAACATGCTGAAAAAAGAATCTCTTAAAGCTTCAAAAACACTTGCTAGTGATTCAAGTTATAGAATGTGATAGCCTGTCTCAATTTGAATGGAAGGTAAGTTCCAATTGTGCTACACAGTGTCTCCCACTTACACACAAACACACACACACATGCACATGAAACATTACACACAGGAGCTACACAGGAGCATCAACATCGATTTCATAGTGACAACAAACAATATTAGGCATTTTGTAGTCCTTAGTGAATAAACTGTCTACTTACTCACCTTCTTTACCCTCAACTGCCACTTTGATCGCGCAACACATGGAAGGAACAATCTGGAAGTTAACATATTTCACAGTCTAAGTGCTGTTGAGAAGCAACATGCTTCTTTCTGTGCAGATAAGACATGAAAGCTGTAGCCCTGTTTGCTTCTGGTGAGGATGGTGCACAGTTCAGCCTAATTTGCAGCAAATCTTCAAGTGATGGTGTTATGACTGATGGAAACCATTGTTATACAGGGAACAAATATAGAGCTTCTTTGTGAATCCTCTCACGGGCCTTCAGGCTTGTCTTGTGGCTGAAAAACATATTCCACATGTGCTGCATGTAAAAGAATTCTCATCATTGTGTTAAATTTTATGAACTGAGAAGCCTAAGACTTGATAGAAAACTTTCTGACAAATGGGACTGACAAATGACCTTTCACTTCTGTATCCTCTCCATTCATCTGAAAGTTTACAGGAACATTAAAAGATTCTGGGACATTACTTGAATTTGTAAGGCATGAAGTTTTTATGGAGACTCTACCTATGACCCCCATTTGTGGAGAGTATCTCATGGATCTCATATGCAAGGTCCTATATGGAATGTGCCTTTATTTAGAAATGCCTTGACTTGTTGTTTTGACATTTTGATTCCAAAGGAAACACCCACTGTAGAGAGCTGCATACAGCCACACCATAAGATGGTGCTGGCCTTGAGCACTCTCCCTGGTAAACAACTCCATATTTGGCTAGGCCAAGTATCTGGCTTGCTTCTGTGTATCTGAGCCTATTGGTGATGCCCACGTGGCTATCTTGGATTGGATGCCCTGAGGGTATTTAGCTAAGAGCAGGCTTCCCCCCAGGTAGTAGTAGTGGGAGTTAGTGAGTTAGTTAATGAGTGAGGAGTGAGTGAGTGAGAGAGTGAGTTAGTCAGTCAGTCAGTCAGTAGAAACCAGATTGTAAAGGACCCGAATAAACTGCAAAGAGAAGGATCTGGTGTTGTATCTTCCTTGCTGGCGAGGTTGTGCTCAAAAAGTGGTGGCCCGTACGGGGATTGAAGCTGATAAGAACTAAACCCTGGCAGATAAGAACTACACTCGTGCCAACGAACAACAGGATTCAGAACTCTCTGCAGTCAGGAGGAGGTGCACAGGTAAGTCCCAGGTAAAGTGGGATCCGCAATTAGAGCGGGGTAGCTCCAGCCTATAAAGATAAGGCAGAGAAGGGGGAACTCACCAAGGAGTGGGTGAAACCTCTTGGCACTAGCGGGGTAGCTCCGACCTGTAGATAAAGGCGGAGAAGAGGGAACTCATTGACGAATGGGTGCAACCTCTTGACATTGTGGACGCACAGTAACCTTGAGCTCAAGATAAAAGTTTTAGCAGTTTTGGCTCAAAGTGAAAGTAACAGCAGTTGCAAATTTTGGTTTAAAGTGACAGTGACAATTATTGCAAACTTGAGCTTGAAGTGAAAGTAACAGCTATAACAGGGGCTCTTTGGGAAAAGCTCAGAAAAGATCTTTAAAAAATACAGAGTAAAAGTCGTATAAGGATGGGGTCTTCAACCTCACATCCAATTTTTTTGGCTCTGCATGAGCTGCTACATTCTAAGGATCTTAAAATAAAGGCAAGTATTTTGGAGAGATTTTTACAGGAATGTGATTCAGTTGCACCATGGTTTGCAATGTCTGGCAATCTTACAGTTGCTTCATGGGAGAAATTAGGAAGGGACACAGATTCTGCCTATGAGCAGGGAACACTTAAGGTGGGAGTAAGGCCTATCTGGAAGTTGATTAGGGGGTGCCTAGAAGATCAGAGATGCATTGCAGCACTGGAGGAAGGACAAGCAGCTTTAGAAAAGTTGAAGGAGGAGTGTTCTGGAGAAAGGAAGCTTAAGGGACGAGCAAGGGAGGAGAATAAGAGGACTTTATCCTAATGCAGAGACCCTCGATATCTCAAGGAGAAGGGGAGGGCTTTATCCTGACTTAGAAACCTTTGATATCTTGAGGAGAAAGGGAGGACTTTATCCTGACTTGGAGGCTCTTGATGTCTCAGAACTGCAAGGACAGAGCTCAGAAGAGGAGGAGGAGCTAGTTAGATCGGTCCGAAAGAAGAAGGAGGATCCAGATAGAGGAGAGTGCTGTGCGTCTCCAGCATGTCAAGCTGTGCCTTCAGCTCCCCCTCCCTATATGGAAGGTGGGAGTGGCGGTTTAGGGTGCACTTTCAGCCCAGGGGCATAGAAGGCAGTCAGAACAGGGTTATGCTTAGCTTACCCAGTGATTGGAGTGGGCTCACATGAGCATGCTTGAGTCCAGAACAGTATCTAAATTGGACAGTGTTAATGTATTGCATTTTTTATTCTTCTTGGCCTGAGAGGACAGGCCTGATACAGGTGAAATGCTAATGGTGTCTTTAAGTTAAGTCTTAAAAGAGCATGAATGTTTTTGTTCACAAACCTGTAATAGGGGAGTACATATTTTTATTTCTCTTGGCTAAATTCCAAGAAGTGAGATTGCAGAGTTATATGGCAGTTTATGTTTCTTATATACTTAAGATACTGCCAATGTTTTCTAAAAAGGCTGTGTTCTGGCCTTTAGTCCCTGGTATAGCTAGGATAATAATTTTTCTGCCAGTGTGGCACAAGACCTAGATGTACAAAAGGGCATTAATATTCAGCTAAAAGAGGCTTGGGATATACAGATGCTCCAGCAGTCAGTGCCAGACTACTCCCTTGGAAGAGTGATGAAGGCCATTCTGGACATATCCAGTCATATGTCTTAGATTTACTTGTCTCCTTGTGGGGCAGAGACTTACTTAAGGACATGGGTTTTCAGCTTTCTAATGAATATTCACCAGCATCACAACATATGATGAAAAATATGAGATTTCATCCAAATTTTGGCCTAGGAAAACATCTGCAAGGTAGAAAGAATCCTATTGAGCCTCAACCCAGAGTACCAAGGCAGGGGTTGAGTTTTTCCTAGGGGCTGCTGGGGAAGGAATTCCCATAACTTGGAAGACATTAGAGCCTGTGTGGATCCCCCAGTGGTTTCTTACCCTTGAAAAGTTGCAGGCAGCTAGAGCTTTAGTCCAAGAACAGTTACAGCTAGGACACATTAAAAGTTCAGTATCACCTTGGAATACACCTATTTTTGTAATCAAGAAAAAATTAGGGAAATGGAGATTACTGCATGATTTAAGAGCTATAAATAATCAGATGCAACCTATGGGCCCAATACAACGAGGGCTTCCATTGTTGACAGCCTTGCCTTCACAATGGCATATCATAGTAGTAGACATTAAAGATTGCTTCTTTTCCATACCTTTATATAAAAGAGATACAGAAAGATTTGCTTTCACACTTCCCTCATATAATCATGAGGAGCCTGATCAGAGATATGAGTGGATAGTATTGCCGCAAGGCATGACTAATAGTCCTACTATGTGTCAGCTTTTTGTAGGTCAAGCATTACAGCCAATTAGACAGAAGTTTTCACAAGTTCATTGTGTACATTATATGGATGATGTCTTATTAGCAGCCAAAACTAGAGAAATTCTAGATGAAGCCTATACTACCCTTGTGAATTCCCTTAAGGATAAAGGGTTGTTTATTGCTCCTGAGAAGGTACAGCTTAGTAACGTTATTGATTACCTAGGAGCCAAGATTCTTTACAACAGAGTAATTCCCCAGAAGTTAGAAATTAGAAAAGATGAGTTAAAGAATTTGAATGATTTTCAAAAGTTGTTAGGAGATATTAATTGGATAAGAGGATATTTACGATTAGCTAACTATGAACGCAAACCATTGTATGCTATTTTGCAAGGTGATTCTGCCTTGGATTCACCTAGACAGTTGGATGATTCCGCTAGAGGTGCTCTTAGACTTGTGTAGGAGAGATTACAGTAAGCCAGTTTAAAGAGTGTTGAGGAAGGTCAGGACATTATTATGTGCATTCTTTCTACCATGCGACAGCCTACAGGACTGTTATGGCAGAAAGGTCCATTGTTATGGATCCATCCTAAGATTTTATCTGCAAATCCATTGAGCATTATCCAACTGCAGTTGCAACTTTGGTTTTAGTTGGCATCCAACAATCCATTCAGTTTTTTGGCGTAGTTCCAGTAGTTATTATTGTTCCCTATACTGCTTTTCAAATATCTATCTTGTGTTCCACCATTGATAAGTGGGCCATTTTACGATGCAGTTTTCTTGG
>PVIH01024945.1:0-20000 GCA_004025045.1 Sigmodon hispidus | reverse complement strand
GCATTCTTTTCCTCACCAAACAGTACATTTTTTTTCTTGTCTTACTGCTTAATTTCTTCAGTCCTCTCATTGTAGGTCTGTGCAAAAGCACTGCAGGGTAACCATTGCCCTGCCTGGATGCTTTGTTCTCTTGAGATCTCCTCCAGCAAACAAACTGGTCCATTACTTTTGAATTTGGCCTCACTCAGGATCCCAGAACATAGGAGAATTCAATTAGATTGTTTACCAGAATGTAACATGAATGGCCTCAAATCCAGTTCCTGAAAGAGTCCTCATTCCCCTTGAAAGCATATGAGCCAGGATGTCACTGTCCACATTTGTAGCAGGATTCTGGTCTTCTACACTCTCATCAGACTTGTCATTAAGCTCTGTTAATAGTATTTTGTGTCTTCTCTAGTCCATAGTTTCAAATTCTTACACATTCATCTTACAAACCATCTGGGAAGGTCTATAAACCATAAGATCAGGTTCATCAGAGCAATAACCTCACTTCTGGTACTAATTCTCTGTAAATGTTACTTTTTCTCATTGTCATGATCAAATCCTGATGAGCACAACCTAAGAAAACAAGGTTTATTTTGAGAAAGACACAGTAACAAAAACATGAGATCACATTATATCTGCAGCCAAGAAATAAGGAAAGATGAATGCTAGTGCTCATGTGATTTTATTTTCCCATTTTATCAGTACAGGACCCAAACCCAGGATGGTGCCACCCATATTTAACATTGGTCTTCCCTCCTAGTTAAATCTCTCTGTAAATGCTCTTGCAGCCACACCCAAAGGTTTGTGTTGTTAACTTCCAGGATGTGTCTTCACTAGATTAGCAATCAAAATTAACCATCACAGAAAGGAAGAGAAAGAGAGAGGAGGGGAGAAAAGGCTGTGGTCCCTTCAGAGGCATCACTGTACTCTGACCTCAGAGGTGGTGCAGACATTCACCCACATACACTAAACACCCTGCCATCTCAGCAATCAGTTCCTCTTTCCAAACTACCATTTACTGACTTGTAAAGGAAGCCTCCAATTTCACGGTAAATAAATCGCTTTTAACTGAACTGTAGACTGATTTTTGTGTTTACTAAGTCAATGTGTGACTATTCCAGAACTTGTTTGTTTTTTGTTTTTGTTTTTGTTTTTTTTTTTCTGACACAGAAAAACAAAAGCTCGCTATTGAATCTCTTTTTCTTGTTCCCTCCTTGAATTTTCCAGTGCCCTCTGTTTTTATCCCCAGGCATCTGAGACAAGCATCCACAAAAGATGCTTGATATGTTTCACAGGCCACAAGGGAACTGCTCAGGGGGATGAAATTCTACATCAATGATGGGAAAAACTCTAGAAAAGCAACACACAGAGTCAATGTAACTTTAGAAAAAATAGCAGGGCATGGTGGTGCATACCTTTAATTCCAGCACTAAGGAAGCAGAAACAAGGGGATATCTGTGAATTCAAGGCCAGCCTAGTCTACAAAGTGAATTCCAGGACAGCCATGGCCACACACACATACACACACACACACACACACACACACACACACACACACACACACACACACGCACGCACGCACATGCACACGCACACACACAAACCTTGTCTCAAAACAAAACAAACAAATAAAAGTAATACATGCTGTAGTGAAAAATTCAGACAATACAAGCAAATGAGGAAAAGACAAGTGAAGTTACCCCAGACCCCTCCATTAATCACAGGAACTAACTACTATTGCTACTGACAAATCTTCTGCAGAAGCCCATCTCTGGTGAGCACATCGGTCCCTCCTCTCATAGAGTCGAGCAGCTCCTGACTGTAAGGTCTGGTTTATATCACCTCCAGGTCTCAGATGGCACTTCACAGTGAGGGACATAAAGCTTCCCTGTCTTTTTATTTTATTTTGTTTTGTTTGTGTGTATATGTGTGTATGTATGTGTAGTATGAGTCTGAGTATACACACACACAA
Source organism: Sigmodon hispidus (assembly GCA_004025045.1). Classification (NCBI taxonomy): domain Eukaryota; kingdom Metazoa; phylum Chordata; class Mammalia; order Rodentia; family Cricetidae; genus Sigmodon; species Sigmodon hispidus. Next base: position 18,043 of record PVIH01024945.1, on the reverse strand, counting down.
ATGTACACACTTATGTACATGCACAGGTATGAACACATGTGGAGACCACAGACTGTCTCTGGATGTCTTCCTTAATTGCTTCCCACATTATTTTTAAGATAGGGTCTTTTGTTAAACCTGAGCTCACTAGTCTAACGAGGTTGGCTATCCAGTGCAGTCCAGAGATTCATCTATCTCTGTCTGCCCAACACTGAGATTGCAGACATGTCCAGTCACACCTGACTTTGAAAACCTATTTATTTATCTATCTGTTGGTTTATTATTATATGTGTAGATACACAAGCGCACCACATACACACACACAACCCATGATGTACATATGGAGGCCAGACAACTTTTGAAAATTGCTTCTCCTTCAAGCTTGTTGAGGCGGGATCTCTTGATTCTGCAAGGCAAGCTGGCCCACAAACTTCTGTGTAATTGTTCTGTTTCGGCCTCCTATCATGTGCTAGGACCCTTGGGATTACAGATGTGTGCCGTTACATTCAGCTTTTTTATGTGGGCTCCAGAAATTGAACCCAGGGCTTTAGGCTTACATGGCAAGTGAGGAGATTTCCTGACTGGTGCCAGTGCTGGAGATCAATGTCAACCCTCCATGCCTGCACAGTAAGCTCTGTATTCACTGAGCCAGTCCCCCAACCCGCTATGTTAAACTTGAATCTGAACTGGAGGTAGTCAATCCTAGGAACCATAGACCAAGAGAGCTTGAGCAAGGGGGGCTGTGAATGTGGAGAAGGGGAAGTTGAAAGAAATAGCTAATACTCTTAGGAGGAGCCACAGCGCCCCATGTTCAAGGTGTGAAGGCGGACACAGAGTGCATGGTTGTGAGGTTCCCACATGGCACAGAGAATGATGCTTTTAGAATGGAGCCAGCCTCTCACAGCTCCCCTGGGGCAGATAATACCAAGGATGCTAAGTGACTTCCTGGGGCTCACTCTAATTCAACTGCCCTAGTCCAGAGCGACACAGAGATTTCCAGAAGTCGCAACACAGGTGGCTTTGGTTTGGAGTAGAACTTGGGGACAATGATTCCATAGAGAAGGAGGTCTTCCCAGGGTAAGGTGGGTGGGCCGTACAGAAAAGGATCGAGAGGCCATTGCCAAGGCAGTGTCTCCAGGGAGACCATGGCTGGGACAAGCAGTCTGTTGTGACCATTTCTGCACATGACACAAAGAAGAGGAAATTCAATGCTGTCCTTAGGGTTCCCAATGAGGGGCAGGAGCAAGAAGAAGGCGTGCAAAAGTGACCACTTGACCACAGTAAAGGGAGGGCTGACATGACAGAGACACAATGGAGCCTCAATGAGAGGCTAAAAGGCCTCCATTAGTATAATGGTGCTTTGACTAATATTAAGCAGCAATTGGTCCCCAGTGAAGCACCCCTATGGCGGGAAGGGGAGGAAGTGGTGGTGGGTTCTAAGGGAAGCTAAGCTCTAAGATCTTAAATACCGAAGTGCAAACATGACTGAATGAACAAGCTGCTTAGAAACATGAAGGAAAATCGAGTCAAATAATACCAAACTAAAAGTGTGCTGGACAAGGTAGCTTCAGCGCATACTGATCAAGGAGGGGAGAGGGAACCGTGTCTGCTGGAAAGGCTTATGGATCAAGCATGTTGTTTTAATAAAGTAGAAACTCACCGTGTACAAGTGAGTCTGCTGAGATGGTGTGGTCAGAACAGCCTGCCCCTGGCAACGTGGTTTCCATGTCTGTGAGGAGCAGCATGGTACAGAAGGGCAAGTTCTTCTCTGAGACTCTGTCCAGCCAGCTCTCTGCTGGTGGTCAGTGCTCTCCATCCCACTTCAGCCAATCAGAGCTCAGGAAGCAACCTGTGACCTGCAAATTATCACTCAGTGTTTGCCTAGCTCCTGCCACCAATTGGGATGGATGGAGGGATTAGTGATGGGGTCAGCAGACAGAGCCACGAAGGAGGCAGACAGAATGGAGGATGGAGCTGGCTGGAACTGTAGTTAGGAACCAGCCAGGCCATGAGCTTCTGAGGCCTCCTAGCCAGGAGGAAAAGATCCAGGTCTTGGGGCATTTGCTAATTGCCACCAGCATCCAGACTCTGAAGTCTCTTTGCCTTCTCTGCGATTATTTCAGAAATGGAAATAGGAAAGCTATCGTGTTAATTGCTTTTCAGAACTTTCCAGAACCACCTCTTGGTCCCTGCCTTCGGATCCCTGTGGGACCTGTGCTATGATCAAGGGCAGAGCTTGTCTCCTTGCAGGTTACTGAAGGCTGAAATAGAACTCCCAAAGCCCTGGTCAGCATCTGCTCTGTGTGCCAGGCCCTCACACTGCTCACCCTGCTGTCTGAGTATAGGGACAATGGGAGAGTGAAGGTGGGGGTGGGGTGGAGGATGAGAGACTGACTAGACGGCCACATTGTCTCAGTTATGGAGCCTGTGTCAACCTCCTCTGTCTTGTGAGATGGGAAGCCAGGACAGAGGTAGATTGTCAGGCTACAGGCAGGAGACCTGATGATCTAGCTGACAGAGAGAAGATTCTTTCTCTGTCTCTTTGTCCTGTCTAGCTAGGTCCTTGGGCATTCAATGTGACAACCCACCTGGGCTGTCTGAGTTACTGAGTCCAGAGATTGAGAGCCGATATCCCTGGGAATGCCCTCATTGATACACTAGTGATAATGTTTGGCTGCAGAGTCTGCACAATCGTCAACCATCACATCACTGGTGTGGGTCCTTAGATGGACCCGGGAGGCTCTATGCTGTAGCAGGGCCTTTGCTTATACCCTTCTTTCACACTCCACTCTCAAGATCACTTTGGCAGGAGGCTATTCCCAGCTGCTATAACTTGACCAGACACTGGCAAATCCCATCTCAAGTCTGCTTATTCAGAGCAGCGTCTGGGCAATGCTGTCACTCCTATCAGGAACCCCAGGGTACAGTAGAGACAGGGCCAAGGCACCAGCTTCACAGTATGCTTCTTACCCTGAGTCTTCTTTAGTGGGCCGCAGAAGCCACAGTGACTGCTGCCAGAATACTTCAGCGTCTACCCCAGTTCCAGAGCAGGGTCCCAGCAGGACAAAATGTCTGAATAAGGGTCTCAGCCCTGGAGTGTGACCCACTGGCCATCTCCACCACCATAGCCCAGGCCTGCTGCTTGTGTGGCTTGACCCACGAGAGATGAATGAGCCTGGGTGAAGGAAGAAGACTGGAAGGCCCAGTTCATCTCCAGTTGCCTGCCCTGGCGAGACTGTCCAGGAAATGGGAACTTCAGAGGGAACCCAGAACCACTGTCTTCAGGGTAACCTTGCTACCCACCAGGCTCTCAATCTGTAGACCTGGTTTGTCAAGTTTTTTTCCAGTCTATTGTATGAGTGCATGCACTAGGTATGCACATTGTATATGTGAAGATGCATTGTGGTCCTGTTACACAGGTAAACATGTGCACTGAGGGTGCATGTGTGTAAGTTTGCAATGAATTGGCATGTAAGTGCTCATTTGTTGTATGCATAAGCATTCATGGTGTGTGAATGCCATGTGTATGACGTGTGTGTGTGTGTGTGTGTGTGTGTGTGTGTGTGTGTGTGTGTGCATGTGAATGCATGGTACATTACACAACTGCTACAGAAAGGAACCATCAAAGCTGGGCCAGTGAGTCTGGTCCAAGGGAAGAAAGCATCCTACCAGGGATGATCTGAGCAGTCTTGGGGTAATCACCTGCTCCCGATTGCTCATTCACGTAATTGATAGGTATTGATCACGGGCCAAGAGCAGAGGCCACAGTGTCAGCAAATGTAGAGCATTTTTATAGCAGCCTACTCAATGCTCTGCCCTGCAGAGAGGTACAAGGGGATCTGGGGTAGACCTGTGACTCTGCTGTGCAGTTGAGACCACTTCCTAGAGCAGAATTCGGTTCTAGAGGAGTATGCTTGCCACAGGCTAATACAGGCAGTCGAGTGAGAGAGACTGAGCAGAAATTAGCCTGAGGAGTTGTCTCTGTCTGCTGGACCCTGAGCCATTCAGCCCCGCCCTGTTTTTTGCCATTGCTGGCCAATAAGCTATGTGTGACAATGTGGCCTTGGGATGATCCTTGCCTAGAGGACTCAGAATGCAGGACAGTACTAGGATGGCAGCCTGGACCCGCTGTCCAGGGAGACATCAGTGCCCACAGATTCAGGAGAGGAAGGTTTCTTATCCCAGGCTGGCATAGTCCGCCTGACTGGGGCAGCTCACAAGGGCAGTGATAGCACCCTGAGGCCTTTATTACACTGCTCCGGTCATTTCTGGACTCCGTCCCTTGCCACCCTGAGATTACAACCAAGTAGCTCCTTAGCCCTTAGTCTTTGTCTTGGGCTCTGCTTTCTGGGGAGCCCACCTGAGATGAGTGTTGAGGGTAAGCGCAGCCCAAGGGAAGAAGAGGTAATGATAGCTCCACACAGGAGCCACAGGATGTTCAGCAGGCTTGTGCCGCACAGGATACGGGGAGAACATTGGTATTGCATCAGCTGTCTAAGGTCAAAGCCAATGTGCATTGTTTTCCAGCTCACTGCTTAGGGTGGCCAAGTATCAGAAGGTGCTGTCTCAGCGGCACAGCCCACGGAGCTCTGGCTGTCTGGCTTCTAACAGGCTTCTGCTTCACAGCTCCACAGCTGTGAGGAGAAGCCACTCTTGACCAAGGAAGAGAACAACCAAGTCAAGACAGGATGGCCAGGTCACCTCTCACAGACGTGCTCCCCATTTCCTGTGAGTCCAGACACTCAGCCATTTGCTTCTGATTTGCCGGGTAGTGGGTACAGTCCAGACTGCCCCCAGGCTCCTCCTTACCTCTTCTTCTTTGTTGGCTTTCTTTGCTCCAAGTCAGGAAACAACACTTTTATTTCTTTTTAAACAAGGCCAGTGAACTGGAAAGTATGGAGTTCATGTTTGGGTCAAAACAACCAAAATAGCCAACTGTAGATGTAAGGTGGGCTCACAGTTCCAGACAAATAATTGTAACACCTCACACATAGAGAGACATCCATCTCCACTCATAGACGTGTGTGTACATGCACTGCACACACACATGTGTATGTACATATGCATACATGGACACATGTATGTACACTACATGCATTTCTACACACACACACTTGAGGATGTGCATTGAACACTTCACATATCCACACCCATCCACAGATTTATTTATGCATATACACATACACACACCTACACAGAGCTATATGTATACACCACTCACGTTTCCATATATATGCACACACATGTGAGTATATACCCTACACACACATATACTCACAGACATGTGTGTACACACACAGGAAGGAATGCGAGACAGCATCAGTTGGGGTTTCCTACTGCATAGGAGAAAGGAACAGGTGGCGGCCTGGAGGACATGTGGCTGTCTCTCGGGTCTGCTGTGGTTCTGGGTCTCTCTACACCAAGGAAGCAACTGCTTCTATTATTTGCTAAAAGTATGCCTAGGTCTGAAAGGATCCCTAGTAAGTGAAGTTAGAGAAACTGAGGCACAGTGGAACAAGTTAGGAATGGGAAGCCCATGGCAGTGAGGTGGCTCTCAGTTCATGACTCAGTCTATTTCATGTATCAGCTTGGTAGGGTCACAGGCTGCCCAGATGGTAAGGTCATTCTGGGGTGTCAGGATGCGGTTATCACTGGAAGGGGTGGACATTTAACTATCTTTGGTTAAAAGAGTTATAGTCTGCACCTTGAGCAAGCCCACGTATCTGGAAGTGGGGGTCTCAAAGCTCAGGAGGATGAGGATTCTGAAGTATGGCTTACTAAACAGTAAGAGATTGTAACTCTCCACAGTACCTATGGGACAGAAAGAGCAGGAATTCAGTTAGTTACAGAAGTCACTGTTCTGGGCCAGATCAGCTCCTCAGCCATTTGCCTTTCATTGAGGCTGGTGTCTAGTTCAATAGAAGCCAGAATTTAAAAACAAACAAACTTGCCTTGACTTATTGAAATCTCTTGAATTCACTGTTACTAAGTAAGAGTCTGATTTCTCACACTGAGCACATGGGTAGGTCTCCCTGTGCGCTAGCCAGGCTCAAAAGCTGTCTCAGGGATCACATAAAGCAGAGATGGGCAGGAACTTCAGAAGCTAGAGGTTGGGCTACAGTTCCAGTTCCAGTCTCCAGATGGGGACTATTGCTCTGCCTGGCCTGTCTCCTCATCATCACAAGGAGCATCTTTCCCTCAGCCAATCATGTCTGAGGGAGTCAGAGAGAAACTTCTAGTCCATATCTTGGGCCATAAAGACCCTCTGGGTTTTGAAGTCTATGTAGATAGTTGTATGCACCTTGAGGTGGAGAATGTATGTTATCGGAAGGACACAGTTGAGGGGCAGAGTGCTGATCCCAGCCTGGGATGTTTCAGGAAGGTTCACTGGCTTGTCCTCTTTGCAGTCACCAGCCCAGGTCAGGGTGGGAAGCAGGATCTCACTCTCAGCCACAAATATGACCATGAATTTTCAAACACAAAACTCAGAGGTCATAGCATGGCTTCTAGGACATATTGATGAAGACTTGTGCTCAACTTTGCTGGGACTTCTGATCCTAAGGCCCCTAAAGAGTGGTCAGAATACTTGCTGTCATTGCTTAAAAGGAGTTTGGATGTATTAGACACCCCACAAAGGCTTTCTTTTAGAAAGTGGTGTAAAAGGATGAGTTCCTGTCCACCATTCATCCATCTGTTTGTCTTCTCATACCCATTCATCCCCCCACCCACCTAGCCAACCATCCATCTATCCACTCATTTGCCCATCCATCCACCTACCATCATCTGTCATCTACTCATGTGCCCTTCCACCCACTAACCCACCCATTTATCTAACTACTTATCTGTTTGTCTATCCACACATCAAATCATCTGCCTGTTCAGCTTTCCATGTATCTGTTCCTTCATCTATCTCCATTAACCCATCCATCCACCTACTCATTTAGTCACTATCTGACAATTCACACTTAGGTTCAGAAGCCCTACTATGGTCTAGGCCATACCACACTCTGAAGAAATGCTTTCTGGTCTACCTCATGGATCTGACTACAGACTGAGAGGGAACAACTTGGAAAAAAAAATAATGCATGGCCTAGAGACACAATAGATGAGGACATTGTGGTTGAGGACACAGGTGGGGGTCTCTGCTCTCCTTGGCCACTTTGTTCTGTTCTTTTTCTTGACAGAACAAACAGTGCCAGGTTCTGATAGGTCAGGCTGTGCCTGCATGTGACTGCTGGTGCCCTGGCTGTGTGAGCAAGCTGCACCCCATGGCTGCTTACATCTGCAAACATTGGGAGGGCATTTGGGGAAGACAAAACAACCCTGCAGTGAAGCACGTCTCCAAATTTCATCTTCTTGATTCTTTTCTCAAATGGCAAATTCCAGTAACAGGGCAGGCAGGTCTACTGTGGAGACCTAGAACTCACCCAAGGCTGACCAAAACCACTGCCCCTCCTGAAGATTAAATATCTGCTGCCCTTCCCCAAGAATGCAGAAGTACCCCACACAGATTAGGCTCCTGAGAAGTTCTAGAACCTGCCTGGTCACCCAGAGGATCTGACAGGCAAGTACAGAGCAAGGGCAGGCTAACAGGTTCAGTGAGTGACCCTGGGCATGTGTCCACTCTAAGTCAGAGGCAAAGTCACGGTGTGTGGCCAGCATCTGCCCCAGGACACCAACAGACAAGACCTGTTTCATCCAAATCTCCAAAATTTCACCACTGACAGGGAAACCAGAATCGTCTATGTTCTTCTTCAGACACTTTGGGAGTGAAACAGATACCTGACCTTCTGGCACCCCCCTCCCCTCACACACATACTTCCCATCAGGCCTGGAGCAAACACATTCCAGAGAGAGGAGACAAAAGAGAAGCTGTGGTGACCTGCGCATTCCTGCACAGCTCCCCAAAAGATCTGAGAGCTTGGATTCAGATTCTCTGGACCAAGCAGAAACCGTGTCAGGGATGGGTATAGTGGCCTTGTCATGGGAGACGGGAGGGGGACAAAAGCCCCAGGAGACAGTGGCAGGTTCCAGTGAGTTGCTCTCCTCATTTTGGGTTTTCAGGGTATATGCTACCAGTTCAAAACTGGTTTGGGGTCCCTGTGTGCCCACTGTGGACAGGAACCCCTAAAAGCAAGGGTGGCTCTGAATCCTGACTGGCAAAGAAGGCTGGCAAGAGTGATGGTATTCTCCAAAGACAGTGGCCACTGGTGCAATATCAGGACATACCAGATTCTGGGTTGAGGTCTTCCGTCTCCACAGTGGCCACAGTGAAGCCCAGAAGCAGCCAATACTAGGTTCCTTTACCCTGGAATCATCACTGGCCATAACATTCCCAGAGGACTGCAGATTAGAGCCTACCCCTGCTTGCCTTCCCCCACAAACACACACACACACACACACACACACACACACACACACACACGCACACGCACGCACGCACGCACGCACGCACGCACGCACATCCAAACCACCCTCTGGAGCCCAGCTGATTTCTCCCTCCTTCCTCTCTGAATTGGCCCAGCCTGCTCTCTGTTTCCTGACACTCTCAAACCCCCACTGCTGGACAAAGAAGGAAACAGCTCCCTGGTGAGTGTTAGAAAACTGCTTGATCACAGGGGCAGATATGGCCAAAGGAAATTCAGACTTTGATGGAAGAAATACTCAGGGGATCATGTGAATGCCAAGAGATTTGGGTCGATAGGAGTGGCAAGGGTTGCGGCAAGGGTTGTGATGCTGCCATTCCATAGGATTGGGGCTAGCCCAGGGCATGGATGACTAGTGGGAAAAAGCAATGTCAAGCAAGATGCCAAGTCACACATGGCCTGCACTTATGCCACATGGTGTAAACAGAAGAAAGGTGAATAATCACACTCTGCAAGTGAGGACCCCAGGGCAGGAGCCATTCACAGGACATACACAGTACTTCCTAGTTAGGAGGCATAAGGATGGGGCATCATTTGCTCACCTCCTGCTCTCAGCCAGTCCCTATTATCCGAGCATGGATGTCACACTCACAGCTGAGGACTGAATGGTACACGTGGAGGAGCCAAACAAGAGAAAAGACATGCCTGACATTGCTGAGCGTGGACCCCAAGCACACTGTGCAAACCCTGGCCTTGGAGGCTTCAGCACATAAAAGCTGGGCATCCTCAGAGGAGCAGCACCAACTCTGAGCTCGCTGTAAAATGGGTACCACGGAGCCCTCCTGCAGTGTGGGCTCTTCACTTTCTTGCTCAGGCTGCTGTAACCAGTTATTTAAGCCAGACATCCTGAGACAGCATCCCTTCTCTGCCAGCTGTAGAGTGCGAACACAGCGGAGGGCCGCACCCCGTCCCCAGGCTCAGGGAGATGCTCTTCCCTGGCTTCTCCCACTCCTAGGACTGACTCCAGCTGTCCCTAACAGACAGCCATAGCATCTCAAGACCTGTCTCCATACCTCTGAAAGACATGTGATCTGGGCAGCCCAGGAACACTGTGTCCAGAGACACAGTTTCATCACATCTGAAAGGACATCTTTCTAAGTTCACACACAGCAGCATTCTGGGATCAGGATAGGGACAGGACAGTCCATGACACCCGGTGAAGGCAGCCAGAAGCGTGAGTGTCACACAGCATGTGGCTTCAGCACAGTGTGCCAGCCTCACCAGGCAGAAGCTCCCTCATTCTTCCTGTCTAAGGCCGGAAGTCCATCTCATCTCATTTGAGGTGTGACCCACAGGATCAGGTCACACTTTCTGGCTTTGATGGCTCAAGGGCCCCACTGAGAATGACCAGGGAACCCAGGGTGGCCTGGAAGCCCTGCCATCCTCAAGTGCTGATGTTGGCACTTCCTCCTGGCTGCTACAGTCAAGTGAGCAGTCTTCAGGAGTGTGTCCCTAACCAATATCATGTCTCCTAAAACTCAGGACAGGAATCTGTGAAGAACTGTTGAGGAGGAACCCAAAGGTGCCAAGCATGGACAAAACAGGCCAACAGCCCTGCATGATCCAAGTGAGCCAAGGCGTAACTTTCCTGATCCCTGTGCCCACCTGTGCCTACCCATGTCACCCTAAGCTCTCTACCTGTCTGTACCTGCCCATGGCCACCTGACCCATACCTGTCCATGGTCACATGATCCCTGTGCCCACCCATACCTACCTATGAGCCCTGTGCCCACTCATACCTGCCCATGGCTACCAGAGCCCACTGCCCACCCATACCTACCCATGTCACCCTAAGTTCTCTGCCTATCCATAGCTGTCCATGGCCACCAGAGCCCTGTGTCCACCCACACCTACTTATGAGTGCTGTGCTCACTTATGCCTACCCATGGCCACCTGAGCCCTGTGCCCGTCTGGACCTGCCCATTTCACCCTGAGATCTGTGCCTACTCAACAACTACCCATGTCTACCTGAGCCATGTGGCTTCTAAGGGGCAGTGGGAATGTTTATAAGGGAAGAATCTCTGGAGGTGCTTCATTTTAACATGGGCTGCAAGACTATTGGTTAGCTCCCTGCCCCTAGAAACAATGTAAGCCCTATAGGATGGATACCACTATGTTCCCAGTTTCCAAGTTGAGGAAAGATTTAGTGAGGGTAAGCCACATGCCCAATGTCACACTGTTTAGAAGCAGCAGAGCAGAGGTTGAAATCTTTTCCTTCTGCACTCAAGGCATCTTGTCTTCACTCCTTGGCCAGCTCTGTCTCCAGCATTTGGGGAAAGGCGGGGCTGCAGACAGCCCTGAAGTACCTTGGGAATTCGCGAAAAGTTCTGAAACTAGGTTAGGAAATAATAATTAGATACCTCCTAGGGTGGAGGACTAGGCTGAATAAAAATTCAGGTCAGGACACCTGGGGATGCCTCTGTCTCTCCCCCTAAGATAAACACAGCCTGGGAATGATGCTGGGCCCCTGTCAACAGGATGGCCTGCTGTCCTGGGAGCTGGGGCTATGAAGTCCTAACCTGCGGAGTCCATTTCTCTCTCCCCGCTGCCAGGCTGCAGACCTGATGTGGCTATGGAATAGCCTGTGTCTGCCCCTTTTTCAAGCCTCACGGGCTCCCAGCTCAGCCAGCCAGCACAGTCCAGTGGAGACTTCTAGAAAACGAACCCTTTATCTCTTCTTTCCCCAAAGTATATTCCAGGTAGGAGCGACCATGAGTGCCATCTCATACTTTCTAGTCCCTCTTAGCACAGCTTTCTGACCACACTGTGGCCAGCTGGCCAGCCACACAACGGAAGTGGTCATGACCACACAGCTCCATTGCGTCACTCAGTGTCTTCCTATACAACACATAGGTTGCAAAGAAGTCCTGTGGACTTGGTGGCCACAGCCTATGCATGTCAAGACACCTCCTGTGCTGTCCTCCAGACACATTCCATTGTCATTCTAGAAGTATCTTCCACTATGAGCACCTTGCCATAGCTGACTGCAGTAGCGGAGCCCTGACTAGCATCCATGCCTTTGGGGACTTTGCTCATACGCTGTCAGCTGCTCCTGTGACATCTGGTATCACATAACAAGTATCACAGAGGTCTTCACTTTAGAGCATGGATCTATGTAAGGACTGGTTGCCTGTAAACACTGGAGCGCCCATGGCCTTGGAAGAGAATAATTCAGCAGTTTCGACATGGGTGAATGGGATGTAAAGTAAACTGTGAGAAGGTGGGTGAGCAAGGAGGTGGGAAAGCAGATGGCTATATAGGTGGTTGGTGTGTAGGTTTTCTTAATTTTTAGGATTTTTTTTCTGCATGTGTTGGGGGCATAAGCGTGTGCCAGTGCAATGGTATGCAAGTGTGTGTGTTTTTGTACATGTGCACACACAACCATGCAAACACATACATGAGCCATAGCACTAGTGTGGAGGTCAGAGGACATCTGTTGGAAGTTGGTTCCCTCTTCCTGTCATGGAGATCCCAGGGACTGAACTGAGATAGCCAGGCTTGGTGGCAGGCCCTCTACCTGGGGAGCCATATTGCTGGCCCCAAGTTCTTTTATTTATTTATTTATTTATTTATTTATTTATTTATTTATTTAAACTTTTTTATTTATTTGCTTTGGTGTTTGCCTGGAACTGCAACTACAGACAGTTGTGAGCTGCCATGTGGGTGCTGGGAATTGAACTCATGTCCTCTGGAAGAGCAGTCAGTGCTCTTAATTGCTGAGTCATCTCTCCAGCCCTTCTTCTTTTATTAAAATAACATTTTTTTACCCTATTTTTGAGCACGCATTTTTAAGGCATGTCTTTCTTTATTGTGGTGCACAGCTTTCTGTGGGGAGGCATGAACAGACACCTATTTACAACAGATAGGGCACTACTGAACAGCAAAATGATTCCACCCAGATCTAGCTTGGTGATCCAGTGAGTTTTTGGGAGGTTACCATGGGGGTCATGGGTGACCCAAAGGCAACTGCATCACCAGAAAGCTCACTACAAAGAAAGCTAAAACATTCCAGGCAAGTTTTTACAAATCAAAATCTAAAAGAATTTAAGAAACCAAGTCACAAAGCTAAATGGCACATGCCTTTAATCCTAGCACTCAGGAGGCAGAAGCAAACAGATCTCTCAGTTTGAGGCCAGCCTGGTCTACAGAGGGAGTTCCAGGATAGTCAAGGCTACACAGAGAAACTTTGTCTCAAAAACAAAACCTGTCACAGACACACAAATGAGAGTGGGGGTGTTAGATGGAATCAGGGTTCCGTTGCTTATGTTTCCCCAGCCTCCAAACAGCTGAAGATGCACCGCTGGCTTTTCTGAAAACCCCCCAGAAGGTGGATGTGCCCTTGAAAAAGAGCCAAAAATCTCCTTCCGTTTTTTTCTGGGTTTTGTTTTTTAAGGCAGCATCTCTCTACAAAGCCCCGATTGTCCTGGAACTCACTCTTCAAACCAGCCTGGTCTTGAACTCACAGAGATCCACTGTCTCTGCCTCCAAGTTCTGAGATTAAAGGCGTGTGCCATCAGACCCCAGCTAGTGGTGGTGGAAGGACCTGGCAGGGTGCTTTCCATAGAGGCTGAAGGGCCAGTTTACTATAGTGTTGTTTAGTGGCCAAACGGCCTTGTTCTGCTCCCATTTACTCAGCCCATCTCCCAGAAGCTCACTGTGCAGACTCTGTAACCAAGTCGGCATTTTCATTATCATTTTAAAAGCCCCTATAATGATGTGTAATGTCTCCTAAGCAGAGATGGCTCACACAGCCTTTTGTCCTTTTTAAAGGACGCCCATGATTAATTTATTGGATCATTGATGTCTTCCCAAAAGGTGGATCTTACATTTAGAACTGGCCTCAGCTGAGGAAGTACTTACAATCTGTAAGCACTATTTGTTAGTCCCCAAACTGAAGGACTGGGGATCACAGAGCACAATGGAAATTCTGTGCAGCCGGCCCGATTTTATAAGCAGATTTAAATACTTGTCCAGTAAAATGAATTTCATAATCACATAACTTAGCTGGAATGTCCCAAATAAAAATAATTCTTTTAATAGAATTCCTCTTATAGCTACTGTGAGGGCTTTTTGATACCTCAGGCCAGTGGGAGGCATTCAGACTCAGCACCCAGACACATCTGTTTCCACATGCCAGATGAGTTTGAATTAAACACTGACATTAGCTTCCAAATACCCTATTTGGTAAAGGCAAACACAAAGACCTTTTCCCATACACTAGATTTTTGTAAATTTGAACTTTATGTTATAAAGTCAAAAGCTAGGTCTTAGTTTGATTTCTGTATATTTACTTTTGTACTTATAAAAATGCTTTAGATAAAGTTCTATTTTGAGATACTTTTACAAATTACTTTGAAATTAAGCAATTATTTTAGTAAGAAAAAATTTGTTTTTATATTCTTATCAACAAGCTTAAATAGTCCTTTCTATACATATTATGATGTAAATAAACATGTAATTATCATTTTTAGCTCCAAATAATCTTACTTAGTAAAGGACTTGTGAAGAATGTGATTTTAAACCTTTTCTCTGTACATTAGTTATTTGTGAAAAACAACTGTTGAGACCCCAAATATAAAATAAAAACAGAGACAAGAATTCATCTGTGATGTGAATGAATAACTTAGAATCTTGTATGAGCCTAACTTTAGGTTTCAAAAACCTCTAAGCAGGCAGCAAGGCCTTAGCTCTAAGATCAGCAGGGATTTTCAACTTCAGAGCCTACCGTTATCTCGTACATGCCTACCTTTCCACCGGTTGAAATAAGGACCCAAGAAAACAGGCTTATTTGAAGAGACAGCACCGAGAGAGAAAACTACAGACAGACAATAGCCATGTACATTAAAATCCTGAGTTTCAAACCCATCCCCAAAATGTTTACACAGATTTTAAGCAGTGTGCCAAGAATAGTAATCTTAGTTCACAATACAGTCAAACAGTGCAAAAGAAAGCAGCCGCAGACTTGCCACTTAATTATGTCTAAGAACTTAAGAGTGGATTGAATTGTAACCCATGCTGGCTTAGACACAAAATGACAGGTTAAAAACAGTTCCATTAATTTAGAGCGGCTCTTCACAGCAACAAGGTAAGAAATTACACATCTTAGGCAAATCCTTCTCAAATGAGAGCAAAAGCTCAGGAGATAAGAATTAAGATAACATCTTTTCTTATTTTAACCCATTTAGCTTTATGTGTATGTTTTTACCTGCATGTACACTGGCAGAGCGTGTGTGTGCAGTGCCCATGGAGACCAGAAGAGGGAGTCAGATCCCCCAGAACTGGAGTTACAGAGGATCCTGAGCCACCTGTGAGTTATGGGGACTGAACAGAGGTCCCGAGGAAGATTACCCAGTGTTCGTTATTCCTGAGCCATTCCCCCATCCCCTTCCCCACTTCTAAAAACTGAGTAACAGAAAGGGGGATTCCTTCAAAAGTTAGAGATTTCTATGAAAGTCAGAAAAATCTGTTTTTAAGATCAACCAGGGGCTGGAGAGATGGCTCAGTGGTTAAGAGCACCGTCTGCTCTTCCAGAGGACCCGGGTTCGATTCCCAGCACCCACATGGCAGTTAACAACTGTCTGTAGTTCCAGTTCCAGGCAAGCACCAAAGCAAATAAGTAAATAAATAAAGTTTAAAAAAAAAAAAAAAAAAAAAAAAAAAGATCAACCAATGGGGTGGTCTGAAATCCCTCAGCAAATTTCAGTGGGCCTGAGGTGACTTGGGAAATTTCATAATCAAAATTTTCAGCTCAGTTTTTGTCCAAGGAGCATAGATGGTATGAGAACCATTCCTGTGATACAAATCTGTCCCCATGGGATTATGAGGGAGAGAAATAGAGGGGGAGGGGAGGAAAGGTGAGATCAGAGGCCAGATGAGGGCAGGGGCGGAGCAAAATCTGGCTCCCAGGCCTCGTCTTTAGTTCTCCTGCAGCCTCTAAAGTTTCTGCGTTTTGACATCCCCTTTTAACTTGTCAGTATATTCCCCAAATCCTCTTGATTTCCTTCCTTGCATTTCTGCTTTTCTCTTGGTGTTTTTCTTATGTCCCCATGCTAGCCTTGGAGGCTGGGCTCAGATGGGCATGAGCTCTTGGGGGCTCCCTCAGTTCTCAGCTCAAGGTTGGGTCCTGCCCAGACTTTAACCTGCACACAGGGGACTCGGGATGCACATTAATCAGCTCTTATGTGTATCTTCCCAGGCAGGCCAAGAGGCCTCTGATTCAGGGATGGGGGTTTTGTGTTGGCTTTTCTATGAGGCTACTGGACATCCTGGGAGTTAGTCCACAGATCCTGCCCTGATGGATGAAGGGAGCTTTGACGGAGTTGTGAGGATTATCTGAGAAGTCAGTTCACAGAAGGCAGGACTTCATTTCTAAGGCTCAGTGTGAGGCCA
The DNA here is from genome assembly GCA_004025045.1 of Sigmodon hispidus. NCBI lineage: Eukaryota > Metazoa > Chordata > Mammalia > Rodentia > Cricetidae > Sigmodon > Sigmodon hispidus. The sequence continues at coordinate 2,249 of PVIH01024945.1, read as the reverse complement.
TGGAGACTCAGGGGATAAAATCTCTTGCCACCAAGTCTGTCGACTTGAATTTGATTCCTAGTATCTACATGGTAGGAGAGAACTGAGTCCCGCAAGTTGCCCTCTGACCTCAAGTTGCCCTCTGACCTCAGCATATAGGCCGAGGCACATGAGAGAGAGCAGGTATGCATACACATACACACACTTTCTTTCCTCCTCTCCCTCCTCTCCTCCCTTCCCCTCCTCCTCCTCCTCCCTCTTAACTAAAGACTCGGTGTGGCCTGCTCTGAAGGAATGGCCCCAGTTTTGCCTTGGCCTCCTGTGACCAGCACCCATCATCCTTCCACAGGACAGCATGGTTGTGACCCACTTTCTCCCCACATCAGGCCAGAATCTGCCTCCAGGCATTCCCCCACCCTGGCCCAGGCCTTTCCTAACACCAGCTGGTTTGATTAAAGCTTCCTGCTGGGTCAGCAGATTTGCAAACCGCAGGTTTCTTCAATTTCTTTGAAGAGAAAAAGAGGAAAGGAAAATCATTTTCCAAAGTATTATCTTCCCTCCCGATCAATCAAGGCAGCCAGGCCTGGCTGAGCCCCAGTGCCTGTTAGACAGCAGATCTGGGGACGTACATCCCAGAAGGGTTCTGGGGAGACTTAGTGTCACACTCCATGTCCCTACTTGCTCTCCCTGACAGCCCAGGCAGGTGTTTGGCTCAGCTGGATGGGCCAGGAAGTCAGCACCAACACACACACACACACACACACACACAAACTGTCCCCTGATACCCACAGGAGCTACAAGGTGGACTGTTGGGGGTGGATGGAATCATTCCCATCTGCTATGTCCCATCAGGTTCCCTTCCCTTAGATTCAAGGTTTTAGACCCACTGAGAGGGGTACACTTGGCCATGGTGACCTCTGTGAGATGGGGCTCCTCCCTAGCTGCACTGAGAGATCGGGAGTCAGAACCAAGCTCACAGAAACAAGGTTTCCAGCCCTATAGGGATCATGTCTTGGGTGTCTGTAGGGGAGGGATCCCTGACTTACATAACATGTTGGATTGGCTCCCCTCAGATTGCCCACCTCCCCTCAACTCTCATCACAGAAATCTCTCGGTTCCGCACAGTTGAGGGAGGTGGGCATAGCCTCTCTGCCTCCTGCATGGCCACAGCTCTTTACCTTCCCCAGAGAGGTCTGCCTGTCACCAACCCACAACCTTCCCCTTATACCAGGGCCACCTCAGCAGTCTACCCTACCGTGAAACCCTCTGTGGAAAGATGATCACAGCCCTCACTAGTCTCCTAGGACATATCAGCTACCTCATGGAGGTAAAGACAAAAAGCACACACATGCCAGTGCTGATCATAGGACCTCCAGTCTGGTGGGATCTAAGGGCAGATGAGGGAACCGAAAGGGCCCAGGGGTACTCTGCAAAGGCCTGGTCGGGACTGAGCTAGGCAGGTCACTATTGCCCCTGTGACCTGAGCTCTGAGCTTCCAGAACTCTGAGCAGTGCTTGGCCCTTCATAATCTGAGACCTGAGCATTGCATGTTTGTTTTTATGGGGAGATTTGGATTCATGCACCTACTATCCGGCTTTTTCCCCCTATCTTCTTTAGAAGTAGACAGGTGATAAAAAGGCCACCCTGAAGGAGGCCTCCATTAACCTCGGCAGCCTGCGGGCCTCACATGACACAAGTCTATCATGTTATAATTCAAGAGGTGGATCTGATCTTGGATTTGAGGCAGTGTGACTCACAGGACTGAGGAAATCTTTGCTGGTGGCTGCAGCTCTGTGAGCAGGGGGTAGTCAGGCAGCAAGCTGAGCTCAAGGGCACTGCCCATCCACTCTCAGGCAGGCTGTCATTGAGAAGCACTCAAGGACAGAGACATCCAGAGTGGCTTCCCTATGGCAGGGGGAAGTCAGATGCTGGGAGTGGAGGAGGGGTTTAGGACTGGTCCAGTTGAGCAAAATAGGATAGCTGGAATGACTTCCATTCCATCTTCAGCTGCGACCTCCATGGTCACTAACCACAAGGAATACTGTCATCTCAGGCATTGTATTGGCAGAATAGACCTCACCTGCCTGCACAGCCTCCATCACCTGCCTGCACAGCCCCCATCACCTGCCTGCACAGCCTCCATCACCTGCCTGCACAGCCCCCATCACCTGCCTGCACAGCCTCCATCACCTGCCTGCACAGCCCCCATCACCTGCCTGCACAGCCCCCATCACCTGCCTGCACAGCCTCCATCACCTGCCTGCACAGCC
>PVIH01024944.1:0-21677 GCA_004025045.1 Sigmodon hispidus | reverse complement strand
TGACATAAATGGGAAATTAATCTGTATGTCTGATTAGGATAATATGTATTGATGCAAAGTTGAATGTATAATTGCCCTATTTTGCACGTGTCTACCTCTGTCTAAAATATTTTGCACATTGATGTGTATTAAGTGTATTGTCATTTCCATAATGCAATTTCTACCTCTAATTATTTATGATAGTCATAACATTTGTTGTGCTATATACACAAGTTGTTTTATATAAATCTGTTTAGATATATTTTTATATATAATGATATATAGTTAGGATATTGTTGCCACTTGATAAAAAAAATGTGTATTTTGGTCAATTTTACTAAGATTGTTATACTTGAAATTATTTGGAGGAGATGTACACTCATTTAGGAATGCCTATTTTTACAATGTTAGACTCACTTTTTTGGTTGATTGGGATTGCAAATTATGGTTACTCAGATTTACCACCTAACAGTCAGGATACTCAGGCTTTTCAGAAACATGTCCGAATATACCAAATAGATAGGTGTCTTCAACCACTTCATAGACCAAGAGAATATGGCATTCAAGATTTCGTTATTTCGAATTTGGCCTTGAGAGACATGACAACTCCTGGTATCACCATTCCTTTCTCAAGGTGGTGTTGAGCGTCACAGACATCTTGCAAAGAGATTGTTTAGTTTGGTGAATAATGGCCTGAAGGGCAAAGGACTGCACTTGCGCCCTCTGCTGTCAGCGTGCTCACTGTCCGAAATGGACCTGCAGGATGAGGGATAGGAACTGTCGAAGCCTGCCTGGCCAGGATAAGACAGTCCTACCAAAAATACCCTGCTTCTATGGAGACTTGTCAGATATCATAGGCCAGTAGCCACAAGTATGGATGCTCCCGTTACACAGAGAAGTGGTGGATGACTGCCCAGGTAGTTAACTGTTGTGTCTTCTCCTATATTCGGGAAGTTACTTCATGCTTCCAACTTTAGGTATGTATTTTCCTTCTCAGGTCTTGACGGTGTTGAAGATTAGATAGTTGAGGTTGTTATTACTTCACATTCCAGCAAAGACACTCGAGTCTTAGAACTCTATTATTTAGGATAAACAGCCTTAAAACAATCCCTGTACATTTTTTTTGTATCAACATTTTAGATATTAAAGTGCACTTTGTAGTTGTTTGCTAGTGGTAGTTTGACCTCACTTATGTTAGTTCTTTCCTCTTTCCCTCACACTGTCTTATGGTAATCCCTGTAGTATGTAGTTTTATACCTAGTTTAGAACCTTCTTATTTAGACAAAATGGGGAGATGTAGCGGGAATCCCGGATTGTACTGGAGAAGTGTTGCTTACAGCCCAGAGCGTGCGGCGGCGTAAGGAGAGGCGGTGCTTCCGGGGCAGCGCGCGCGGCGGCGGAAGGAGAGGCGGGATTTCCGGCCCTGGCGCGCGCGTGGCGGCTCCGTACAGCTGTGGCTAGGCGCATTGCTAAAACCTTCTTTTGCTCGTGATTCTAACAAAATAAATCTTATTTAAAACATATCTATTGGTGGCGGGTTTCATCCGCGGTACAAGGACACTGTCAATAGGACAAAACGACAGCCTACAGAATGGGAAAAGATTTTCACCAACCCTACAAGTGATAGAGGACTGATCTCTAAGATATATAAAGAACTCAAGAATCTAAAGCCCAAAACCTTGAATAACCCAATCAAAAAATGGGATTCAGATCTAAAAAGGGAATTCTCAGCAGAAGAATTACGAATGGCTGAAAGACACCTGAAAAAGTGCTCATCATCTTTAGCCATCAGAGAAATGCAAATCAAAACAACTTTGAGATACCATCTGACACCTGTTAGATTGGCTAAGATATATGACACAGAGATCAGCCTATGCTGGAGAGGATGCAGAGCAAGGGGAACACTCCTCCATTGTTGGTGGGAGTGTAAGTTTGTTTAGCCACTTTGGAATGCAGTGTGGCGGTTTCTCAGAAAATTGAGAATCAATCTCCCCAAGGACTCAGCAATACCACTTCTGGGTATATACTCTAATGATGCACAGTCACATTCCAATGGCATTAGCTCAACTATGTCCATAGCAGCGTTATTTGTAATAGCAAGAACCTGGAAACAACCTAGATGTCCCTCAGCTGAAGAATGGATTAACAAACGTGGTACATCTACACAATGGAGTACTACTCAGCAGTAAGAAAGAATGATATCCTAAATTTTGCAGGCAAATGGATGGACTTGGTGAATATCCTACTGAGTGAGGTATCACAAACTCAGAAAGATAAGCAGGGGATGTACTCACTCATTAGTGGACTCTAAACAAACAAACAAATAAGAAAAAAGCAAAGCATGCCCAAGCTGCAAACCGCAACCATGGAACAGCTTGGGATCAGAAACACCCTGGAATGAAACCTTGAATCCCACTCCCCCTAGAGGAACACTGACTCACTCTTGAGGGATGGGGGAGAAAACTGCATCTGCCAGGAGTGGAGACTGAACTAAGCAATATTGGGTCAGTGGGACCATGGGACTGCCTGCAGCCTTCCCAGGGAAGGGATGGGGATTTGTGGAGAAGAGAGAATGACCTGATGTGGTGGGAGGGGGAAGGGACCTTGAATAAGGATATACAAGGATAGAAAATGTGACTTCTTTGTTAATAATAATAATAATGAAAAAAATAAAAAGTAATAATGTATTCAATCTTAAAAAAAATGGATTTAATAGATATTTACAGAAGCTTCCACCAAAATGCAAAGGAATACACATATTTATCAGCTCCTCATGGAACTTTCTCTAAAATTGACTACATAATTGGTCATAAAGCAAAAATGAATAGATACAAAAAATTGGAAATAATCCCTTGTAGCAAATCGTCTTTCCTTTTTGTGTGTTCTTTTTCTTTTACTTTTTTAAAAAAAATTATTTATTTTTGAATAAAGTCTCATTTTTTATCCCTGTATTCCCTTGTTCAAACTCCCTTTCCCCTCCTGCTTTCTTTGACTGGGAGACTTTTGATGACTATTATTTCCTATGGGGTATTTTTAGGTCTATATAATTTGTTTATCTGATCTTGATTTAATTTTGGCATGTTGTACATACCAAGCAAAGTGTCCATTTATTTTAGATTTTCCAGTTTTGTTCAGTATATGTTTTGAAGTGTGACCTAATGGATCTCTGAATTTCTGCTGTGTCTGTTGTTATGTCTCCCTTTTTATTTCTGATTTTGTTAATTTGAAAATTCTCTCTGCCTTTTAGTTAGTTTGGATAAAAGTCTGTCTGCTTTGTTGATTTTCTCAAAAATAACCAAATTTGTTTTATTAATTCTTTATATTATTCTGTCTCTTTTTATTTTATGGATCTCAGCCCCAAGATTAATTATTTTCTGCTGTCTGCTCTTGACTGTGTTTGCTTGTTTTTGTTTTATAGATTTCAGATGTGTTATTAGGTCACTAATGTGAGATTTATCTAATTCTTTATGTAGTAGGCATCTAGTGCTATAAACTTTCAATTTGGCACTGCTTTCATAGTGTTCTATAAATTTGGATATATAACACACTCATTTTCATTTATTTTTAGGAAGTCTTTAATTTCTTATTTATTTCTTGAATCAGTGGTAAATCAGTTGACAGTTGTTCAGTTTCCAGGATCTTTTTGGGTTTATGTAGTTTGTGTTATTGCTGAACTCTTAAGTTTAACCCATTGATAGGAAAGAAGGGATTTTTTTTTTGTATCTGTTGAAATTTATTTGTGGGTGTCTGAGTATGTGGTCAGTTTCAGAGAGGATTCCATGAGGTAATGAGAAGAAGGTATATTCTTCTGTGTTTTGGTATAATGTTCTGTAAATGTCTGTTAAGTCCATTTTAGTTATAGCATCTGTTAGATCCCTTATTTCTTTTTTAAGTTTCTTTCTGATATACCTATGTCTATTAGTGCAAGTAAAATGATGTAGTATCTCACTATTAATGTGTGGGTTTTGATGTATGATTTAATCTTTAACAATATTTCTTTTACAAATGTGAGAGCCCAAATTTGAGGCACAAATGTCCAGAATTGAGACTTTATCTAGGTGGTATGTCCTCTGTTATATATGAAATGCACTTTTGCATCTCTTTGATTAATTTTAGTTTGGTCTATACTATTAGATATAAAAATAGCTACACCAGCTTGCTTCTTCCATTCATTTGATTGGGAAAACTTTTCCAAACCCTGTACTCGGTAGTAAAATTTGTCTTTGAACTTGAGGTATGTTTCTTTTTGCAGCAGAAGAATGAATCCTACTTTTATCCATTCTTTTAGACCGTAAGTTTATTTTGGTGAATTGAATTCATTGATTTTATGAGATATTATTGACCAATTACTAATTCCTTTTATTTAGGGTTTTGGTGGTGGTAAGGTGTATGTTTGTGTGTGTGTGTGTGTGTGTGTGTGTGTGTGTGTGTGTGTGTATGTGTACTGTTTTGGTTTTGTGGCATGAGATTATCTATTGGTCTTTTAGAGGATGTGCAGCTAACTTCTTTTTCTTTAAGTTTTCTTTCTAGTACTTTTTGTAGGGCTGTATTTGTGGATAGATATTGTTTAAGTCTTGTTTTTCATAAAATATCTTGTTTTCTTCATCTATGGTAATTAAAATTTTTGCTGTGTATAGTAGTTTCAGCTGGCATCCATGATTGCTTAGTGTCTGCAAAATGTCTTTCTAGGAGTTTCTAAATTTTAGAATCTTTATTGAGATGTTGCATCTAATCCCAGTATGTTTCCCTTTATATATTACGTGGCTCTTTTCCTTTTGAGTTCTTAATATTCTTTCTTTGTTCTGTATGTTTGGTGTTTAGTTATTATGGGTTGAAGGAACACTCTTTTTTCTTTTTAGTACATTCTATTTGGTGTTCTGTAAATTTCTTGTACCTTTATGGGCATGCCTTTCTTTAGGTTCGTAAAGTTTTGTTTTATATTTTTGTTAAATATATATTTTGTGACTTTGAGCAGGAATTCTTCCCTTGTTATATCCCTATTGTCCTTAGGTTTGATCTTTTCATGATGTCATAGATTTCTTGATTTTTTTTGTTAATAATTTGTTAGATTTAATATCTTCTTTGACTGATACATCTATTTTCTCTCTTGTATCTTCAACACTTGAGATTTTCTCTTCAATCTCTTGCATCTGTAGTTCCTGTTTGCCTACTCAGAGTTCCCATTGTTCAGAATTCTCTTGATTTGTGATTTTTTATAGCTTCTATTTTAATTTTCAGGCCTTGAACCATATCCTTCACCCATTTGATTTTCTTGGCTTTATTTAAGGAAATTATTAATTATTAAATTTTTTGTCTTTTCTTCATTATTTTTTCTTCTTTTTTACTATGAGTAAAGTCATATTTTTTATCCATGTATGTCCTTGTTCAAGCTCCCTTCCCCCTCCCACCCCTCCCAGTCACTCTCTCTTCTCCAAAACTCTTTATCTCCTCCCCAGCAAGGGCAGGAGATCCCAAGGTCCCAAGGTCCCAATATGGCTTAGTTCAGCATCCACTCCTGGCAGATCCACTTTCCTCACCCCAACATCAAGACTGGGTCAGGAGCTCATCTGGAAAAAGATAATTTCCTTTTGAAGGGCCTCTATCATCTTTATAAAGTTATTTTTTAAGGTCATTTTCTTGTGCCTCATCTGGAAGGTCCTGTTGTAGGATCACTGGGTCTTGGTTGTGCCATATTGCTCTTTCTGTTGTTAAATGTACTCTTATGATTGTGGTGACACATGTGGTTTTGGGTTGGTTATAAGGATGAGTGTTGAATCTTGTGTTGTTTTTTTGGTTGGGTATTTGCCTCTTAATTTTCTGTTTTGTTTATTGTCTTCTGGCCTGAATGGTTAACAATTCTGGTGACTGGCATATTTTCTTTTACAGTAGGATTGGTTCAGCTGAAGGTTTATTATTTTTATTTTTTTTAGTGAGAGAGGTTGTGATCTTAGATCCAGTATATCCTCCTGTTCTTCTGACTGGTATGTGATATGCCTATGGAATAATCTGCTGGATTGTGGAGAAAGCCTGGCCATGGATGATGATGAGGTATGTATGACTGGGCAGCAGATTGGATCTTGGGGGAAGAGAATCTGATGGATGAATGGGTGCAGTGGTGATACAGCCGGCAGGATTGTTTCTCCCTGCTGGCTAGCTCCTAGGGACTGTACCAGAGCAGTGAAATTCTACCTTGGTGGATAGAGGAACCAACTGCCTTGTTGTTGCTGAGATGGTAGGAACATGGAATGTGCCCTGGGGATTAGGAACTAGAAGCTGGGGCAGTTCAGTTGGCAGTCCAGTAACTCACCTGTTTGTTTGTTTTTCTATAGTGTGGGTTGTTCTTGTGGCTACAAAGTCTCCTGGAGTTGCAGGTGAGATTTGGCCCCTGGGAAGATGATGAGGTGGGTACCATTGTGTGGTAGATGGAGTGGATCTTGGAGAAACCCAAATTATTAATTTTATGTGTATTTTTATTTACAAGTGTTACTGCTAATATATGTATTTATCGCTCGTGTGAGAAGCCTATGGAAGCCAAAGTAGTACATTGGATCTCCTAGAACTATAATTATAGATGATTGTGAGCCACCATGTGGAAGCTGTAAGCAGACCTATCTTTCCAGTTTTTCATTACTATTTTGAGTTTAAAAATATTGTTTGAATTTAAAATATTAATTGCTAAGATCTTCCTGAGCTGGAACAATATCTCAGTGGTAAAATGTTTCCTGAACACGTATGAAAGCCTAACTCAATTTCCAGTATTGGAGAGAAAAAAATAATTTTAAAGCACAAATTATTGCTGCACATTAATAGGAATGTGAAAAGAAACATTCAATGCAGAGCAGTATATGTTGTCAGAGACTCATAGATAAATAGAAAACAATTTGAACGACCTTTTGTCCACATCATTATGTTTTAAATTTGAGATGTATTCGAAGACAAAATTGGCATAATAAATAATCCCATTAGTTGTATGCTAGTGATTATAAGCTAAACAAAATAGTAAAGATAACTCTTTAAGGAAGAACCTAAAACTGTTAATAACAAACAACAGTTCTTTAAGTTTGTAGTAGTTTCCTTGTAATATATATCTTTCAACAAGATTAACCAATGCTTCAAATTTGGAATACATCTACTAAAAATGAACTAGACAGATTGAAACCTTTCCACTTCAATGATTTTTATACCACAACTATTGAACATAATCACTGAATATTTCCTGGAGTTCTCTAAGACTAATGAGTACTGCAATGACTAATTCATAACTTCTAGATAAAATGGATTGCCTATTGCAAATCTGTACAACAAATTCCAGTACAAAGACTCTGTGTCCACTAATTCAATTGCACTGATAGAAAGAACTGCATTTGGAAGTTTTTGTGGGGTTCTATCCCTGAACAAATAAAGGCAACTAATTGTTACTGTGAGTAAAATTTTCTCACCCAGTTATTAGTCTTGCCTTTGGTTTGTCAGTGCAGAGATATCAGTCCTGAAACTATATTCACACAAACAACACAAACTCAGTGGTTTGTATTTGTGCAGATAAATATTTATATGTATATATACACACATGTGCACATATATATATACACATATTCCAAAATACATATGCATATATTTATCAAATGGAAACATATATAATTCTTGATAATGATATATGGAACAATAATCTAAGAAAAGAGACTGTCAATTGAAAGAGCATGAGATGAGTTGGAAACAGAAAATAAAGAGGAAGTAATGTAATTCTATCAATTAAAAGAACATTAAAAAATAAAACTAAATCTATAATGCTTTTATTAATAGAAGAAGACCATAAAAATATGGTTTTATTTTAATTCCCTGAACCAAATCTATTTGTATTTTATGTTATTTCTTAGCACTTTATGTGATTTTAAAGCATGCATAGTTATATACTTTATAACAAGCACCACCTCCTAAATTTTACAACTAAAAACTTGTAATGGGGACATTTAAACATACCTATTCTGCTGTACAACTGATATATTATTTTAATTTTTAAATCCTTGTTATATTTTAAAGAAAACTTCAAAACAGGCCACACATTCTATAGCAAATGCAACATTGAGTATAGAATGTAAACATAAATCACTTCATATTGTTGGATTATTGTTACTGTATATTGAACGATTCTGTTTTCAACTTAGCCAAATTCTGTCTTACATAAAGTATATGCTTGTAAAAATCTTATCCCCCATTTCCTATTACCCAAAGATGCTTGCTTAGTCTTTTTTTTTGTATTGTAGTTTACTTTATTTTATTATTATGAACAAAGAAGTCATGCTTTCTATCCCTGTATATCCTTATTCAAGGTCCCTTCCCCCTCCCGCCACATCAGGTCATTTTTTCTTCTCCACAACTCCCCATGCCCTCCCTGGGCAGGCAGCAGACAGTCCCATGGTCCCACTGACCCAATATTGCTTAGTTCAATCTCCACTCCTGGCAGATCCAGACCCCCTCCCTCAAGAATGAGTCAGGTGTTCCACTAGGGGGAGTGGGATCCGAAGAGTCAGTAGAGGGTGTTTCTGATCTTAAGCTGTTCAGTGGTTGTGGTTTGCAGCTTGGGCATGCTTTGCTTTTTTCTTGTTTGTTTGTTTAAAGGTCACTAATGAGTGAGTACATCCCCTGCTTATCTTTCTGAGTTTGTGATACCTTGCTCAGGAGGATATTCTCCAAGTACATCCATTTGCCTGCAAATTTTAGGATATCATTTTTCCTTACTGCTGAGTAGTATTCCATTGTGTAGATGTACCACAGTTTGTTAATCCATTCTTCAGTTGAGGGACATCTAGGTTGTTTCCAGGTTCTTGCTATTACAAATAATGCTGCTATGAACATAGTTGAGCTAATGCCGTTGGAATATGACTGCGCATCATTAGGGCATATACCCAGAAGTGGTATTGCTGGGTCCTTGGGGAGATTGATTTTCAATTTTCTGAGAAACTGCCACACTGCATTCCAAAGTGGCTGAACAAGCTTACACTCCCATCAAAAATGGAGGAGTGTTCCCCTTGCTCCACATCCTCTCCAGCATAGGCTGATCTCTGTGTCATATATCTTAGCCAATCTAACAGGTGTTAGGTGGTAACTGAAAGTTGTTTTGATTTGCATTTCTCTGATGACTAAAGATGATAGGCACTTTTTCAGGTGCCTTTCAGCCATTTTTAACTCTTCTGCTGAGAATTCCCTTCTTAGATCTGAATCTCATTTTTTAATTTGGTTATTTAAGTCTTTGGGCTCTAGATTATTGAGTTCTCTATATTTTAGAGAGCTCAATATATACTTGTAAGATTGGTAAAAATCTTTTCTCATTCTGTAGGCTGTCATTTTGTCTTATTGACTGTGTCCTTGACTTTACAGAAGCTTTTTAGTTTCAGGAGGTCCCACTTATTGATTGCTGTTCTTAGTGTCTGTGCTACTGGTATTATATTTAGGAAGTGGTGACCTGTACCAATGCCTTGGAGGGTATTTCCAACTTTCTTTTCTATCAGGTTCAGTGTGGCTGAGTTTATGTTGAGGTCTTTGATCCACTTGGATTTGAGTTTTTTGCAGGGTGACAGGCTCGGATCTATTTGCATTTTTCTACACACTTCCATCCAGCTATGCCAACACCATTTGTTAAATATACTATCTTTTTTCTATTGAATGTTTTGGGCCTCTTTGTCAAAGATCAGGCATTTATAGGTTTTTAGGTTAATGTCTGGATCCTCAATTCTATTCCATTGATCCACAAGTCTGTTTTTATGCCAGTACCAGGCTGTTTTTATTACTGTAGCTCTATAGTATAACTTGAAGTCAGAAATGATGATACCTCCTGAGGTTCTTTTGTTGAGTATAATTGTTTTGGCAATCCTGGCTTTCTTGTTATTCCAAATGAAATTGAGTATTGTTCTTTCAAGGTCCAAAAAATATTGTGTTGGGATTTTGATGGGCAGTGCATTGAATCTATAGATTGCCTTTTGTAGAATTGTCATTTTTACTATGTTGATCCTACCAATCCAGGAACATGGGAGAGCTTTCCATTTTCTGATATCCTCTTCAATTTCTTTCTTCAGTGATTTTAAATTTTTGTCAAATACGTCTGTTACTTTTATGGTTATAGTTACTACAAGGTATTTAATACTATTTGCAGCTATTATGAAGGGTAATGTTTCCCTTCTTTCTCTTTCAGCTCTTCTATCTTTAGTGTACAGAAGGGCTACTGATTTCTTTGAGTTAATCTTGTATCCTGCTACATTGCTGAAGTGTTTATCAGCCGTAGCAGTTCCTTGGAAGAACTTTGTGGGTCACTTATGTATACAATCATATGATCTGCAAATAGAGATAGTTTCACTTCTCATCCAATTTGTATCCCCTTAATCTCTTTTCGTTCCCTTATTGCTTTAGCTAAAACTTCGAGAATTGTGTTGAATAGATAAGGGGAGAGAGGACATCTTTTTCTAGTTCCTGATTTTAGTGAGATTGCTTTGAGTTTTTCTCCATTAAGTTTGATACTGGTTGTCGGCTTCTTGTAAATTGCCCTTATTATATTTAGGTATTCTCCCTGTATTCCTGATCTCTCCAGGGCTTTAATCATAAAGGAGTGTTGGATTTTGTCAAAGGCTTTTTCAGCATCTAAGGATATGATCATGTGGTTTTGTTCCTTTAGTTTGTTTATATGATGAGTCTTTTAAAGGTAACTCATATTTACGTTCTTTGAGAATTGGTTTTTTTTTTTAGCTATTTTATATTTCAGTGAATTTATTATTATGCAGATGGGCTAAAATCATTTTGTTTTTATTCATTTATATTCAATTGTTTTTTTATATCCTGAGTCTACGCCAGATATTGTTCACCCTTATCCTTTCTTGGTTCCACTTTATATTCATTAGTCCTGTGTTTAATGTGCATTTCCACAGCTGAATCTACTTTTCACAGTTGTCTACTGCCCATTTGGCACTATGGTTTGACAACACACATATGGAGGCAGGCTGACATGCAGTTAATTCTACATGATATTTGTCATACTTTTCAACTGCTGTAATGTAATACCATGATGAAGGCAACTTATAAAAGAGTTTAGAGTCCAGAGAGATAACAGTTGTAGCATAGGAGACATAAAGTCAATCCTTCCAGTGACACATTGTCTCCAACAAGGCTATACTTCCTAATAGTGCCACTCCCTATGGGCCAAGCATTTAAGTACATGAGTCTATGTGGGCTATTCTTATTCTATTGTAGATGGCTGTAAAATTAAGAACATTTGATGTTCCTGGTAAACTTCCTGGATTTGCTTTTCAACACTCATATGGTAGCTCACAACCATCTGTAATTCAAATGCTAGTGGATCTGATGCCTTCTCTGACCCTCCATGGGCACCTGCACAATATGGTACTTATAAATATTTGTAGGCAAAATACTAATACACATATAACAAAATATATAAGTATCAAATCAAATATAAAATAAAATAATATATAATTTGCTTGTACTTATAAGTCATATACTTTAACAATTCTTAGAAGTGTTTGAGACATAGCATGCATATGTTTTAGTTCATGCATATTCATGTTCTAGATTTCAGTAACAAAGTGATAGAGAATCTTAAACTCATTAAAAATGAGCATGTTCCCAATTTGAAGTAAAGCATGAATTTTAGTTGGTATTTAATAAAAACTCAGAGTCAAATATTGGAGAAAAGCTGGGATGTCAGACCAAAAAAACAGACCACAGTCAATTCTTGCCTAGCTAACTTCTCAGGCTGAACAGAGTGGTCTCTTCAGGGGTTCTCAGCCTGACTGGTTGCTTCTAGAAAATAAAATGAATTTATCTTTCCTCTTAATATATATATGTATCTATACCCTGCCCAATCCAATTGTTTTACTTCCTGGTTCAACTCTGTATCATAATCTTAGAGATAGGATTAAAGTGTGAGCTATAACTGTATTTGTTTCTAGGGTTTGAATTCACAAAAATACAGAAAGATTTCTGTCTCCTGGGTGATGGGACTTAAAGCCTGAGTTAGTACTATGTCATCCCTGTGCTGAGATTAAAGGTATGAGTTGCTACTCTCTGACTCTCATGGCTTGACTGTGGATAATTCTGTTCTCTAATATTCCAAACTGATTTTATTAAATATAAAATATATTACCACATTGAGCTCTGTCAGTTCATCAAAAATTTAATTTAGTTATTTTTAAATGTTAGGATCTGATGTTGGCTCTTGTTGCTAAGAAGAATGAATCTCATGCCTTGAAACAGGCCAGACTGTTACCACTCATCCTTTTATCAGTATAGCATTTGTCTATTATACTGGAATTTATAGTTTTTAAATATCTTCGTCACTTTGAAAACCCAATTGTTGAAGGAAAGAAAAATCTCCATTACAAAATATTAGGGATTATAACAATTCTCAACGGTATTTAAGAATAACTATACTAGTTTTGTATGTCAACTCGTCAGAAACTCGAGGTATCAGAGAATTAGCCTTATTGAGAAAATGCTTCCTTGTGATATAGCTACAAAGCATTTTCTCATTTAGTGATCAATGTGGAAGCAGACAAAACATTGTGGGTAGCACCATCCCTGGGCTGCTGATGCTGGGTTCTATAAGAGGGATTGAGAAAGCCATGAAAAGTAAGCAAATAAGTAGCTTCCCTCTATGAACCATGCATGAACTGCCACCTCCAGGACCCTGCTCTATTTGCCCTGTCATGACTTTCTTTAGTGATGAAAAGCAATGCTGAAATATAAGCCAAATAAACTTTTTTTGTTTCTCATCTTGATTTTTAGCATGGTGTTTTATCACAGCAACATAAATCATAACTAAGATATATACATATCATAAGAGATTAAGGGACAATTTTTAAAAGTTTTACCTGTGGCCTATTTGTTGTTGTGTTAATTGATTTTCTAATTGCTGTGAGAGAATAAAAACTTATAAAAGAAGTAATTTGACTTATACTTTCAGAAGGTTAGAGTCTATGATAGAACATGGAATCCATGCATAGAAACAACTGAGAGCTGACATCTTGAGCCTCAACTGTGAGGCAGGCAGAGAACACTGAAAAACATACCAGTCTTTTAACCTCAAGCCTAACCCCAGTGACATACCTTCTCCAAAAATATCAAACCTCTAAATTCTTGTCAAACAATTCCAAAACTGGAGACCAAGTAGTCACCATATGAGTGTTATGTCTGTTCTCTTTCAAACTACCACAGCTGTTACCAATAATATTTCCTCATTAAAGTGGCAAAGATTATTTAAACAGATATCACTAACTTATTAACCTAATTTTTGAAATTAAATAATTTGGAAGAGGTACATAAACATTTTCCAGTAAAAAAACAATGAACTGTGGACATTTTGTCTCAATTCTGGACAAAGTGTCAGAAGCAGGATGAATTTTAGTAAAGTATGAATGACTCTAAAACGAGGTGTCACAAACCCAGAAAGATAAGCAGGAGATGTACTCACTCATTAGTCGACTCTAAACAAAAAAGCAAAAAGCAAAGCATGTCCAAGCTGGAAACTACAAACCCTGAACATCTTGGGATCTGAAAGACCTAGGACTGGCACCTTGAATCCCACTCCCTCCTGGGAACATCTGACCCAGTGTTGATGTTGAGGTGAGGAATGGGGGATCTGCTGGGAATGGATGCTGAATTAAGCCACATTGGGACCTTGGGACCTCCTGCCCTGGCTGGGGAGGAGATAAAGATACAAGGAGAAAAGAGAGTGACTGGAAGGAGCAGGAGGGGGAAGGGAGCTTGAACAAGGATATACAGGGATAAAAATTATGACTTTATTCATAATAAAAAAGAAAATTACCATGGTTATCTTCATACTATTTAGTTCTATGATATAACAGCTTGTCAGGAATTCTCTATTTAGTTAAAATTAGTTGCATTTCAATCCAAGAACATCAAGGAAGTTGCGATAAATGCATTCTATTATATAAAAGCACAAATTGTCCTTTTTTAGTAATAAGGTATTTTTATTCTTTATCTTGGCATAAAATTGTATTTAAGTAATGAATATTTTAGAGTGGGATTAATTATAATAATTGGCATGCAACTCAACAGGGAATAGCAAACCTAGTACTGAAAAATATTTGATTTTAATTTTCAAAGTTTTTACCTGAAGCATTGTGTGTGTGTGTGTGTGTACATGTGTATGTGTGTCTTTATGTGTATGTGCTTGTGTTTATTTGTGCACATGTGTCATGTCTTTGTGTACTCTGTGAATAAGAGAACTGTCTTGGTCTATTGCAGGCATCAGATGCTTATATTAATTGCATGCTCTTCATCCTATGGCTCAGTCATATTGCTAGCTAGCTCTTGCATCTTAATTCAACCTATTTCCATTAATATGTCTTGCCATGGGGCCTGTGGCTTACCTGTGTTATTTTACATGCTGATTCTTGGGTAGCTGCCCTCCTTCTCCCATCTATGGTCTGATTTCCAGCCTACTTGTAAGGTTCCTGCCATAGGTCAAGACAATTCCTTTATTTACAATGAAATTCACAGCACACAGAAAGACATTCCACATCAATATGTATGTGTGTGTATTTGTGTGTGTGTCTTTGTGCATATACACAAGAGTATGTGCGTTTCTTTTTGTGTGTATGTATTTTCTTGTGTATGTGTGTGTGCATGTATGTGTGTGCATGTGTGTGCACATGTGTCTGTGTACGTGTTCATATTTGTGTGTAAGTATGTGTTTGCATATGTGTATATGCATTTGTGTTTATGTATGTATGTGTGTGTGTGCACGAGTCTGTGTTTGTATGTCGTGTGTGTGTGTGTGTGTGTGTGTGTGTGTGTGTGTGTGTAGAAAATAAGAACCAAGAATCTGGAAAGATGACTCAGTTGCTAAGAGCTCTTATTACTCAGTGAAAGCTTAGAGAGCAAGCAGCTATTTTATCAGAGGATCAAGTGCTCTCTTCTGGTCCCAGAGGATCAACATAAACGTGTGCATGTTACACAAATGCACAAACACATACACATACTTTTAAATATAATTAAATATTAAACAAAATAAAATTATCAACTAAGGTGAGTTCTACTTTGGCTCAAAGAGAAAAATGGTCTTTTGAAAAATAAGCTAATTTTGGTTAAATACTGTTAGTACTACATTGTCAAAGAAGAGACCCGAAACTTTCTCAAATACAAGGGATATAATTTTTAGAAAGCTACTGTTATTATTTTTTTTTACTTTCTTTTTTTATATTAAAAAACTTTATTCATAATATAAAATTATACACACATAGATACATAGTTAAATTATGAATTGCTCTTTAGTTCAAAGCTAATTGATTATATCTTCAAAGTCAATAGTGCATTTGAGATTAAAGTATTAAAAATTAACTCTTATTTAACAATTGGTAAAATTCAGTGAGGTGGCTACACCTTGTGTTGTTTTATTAATGAAAATCTGATTACACATTCAAAACTAGTTACGTGAAAACCAGTAAAGTTGATAGTTGGCTTGTATGACCCCCAATGTACCTCTGTTTATCTCTATTTTCTTAGGCATGAATGTTATCTTATCTCACCATACAACTATCTAATGTGTCTGGTTTGTTTATTCCATGACAGTCACTATCAATTTTTATGTAAAAATATGGTAGTTTTCCAGCTTGTATGTCATGATCATTTCCCAAAGAATTTTTGTCTCTGATGTTCTGGGTGTATGATAAAAGATAACTACAGTCCAATACTTTCAACTAAAGCACATCAAACATCAACACTAGCTTGTCTTGAGGGTAATTTTAAATTTATCCTAATATCCTCTTCTTTATACCTCAATTTCAATAAAATATAATATTTATATAAATTGGTATTTTATAATATATTAGATTTCCAATTTTTCTGAGAGAAAGATTCACTCTGATTACATATTAAAACTTCCCAGTTGTGGTAGAGGTCAAAAAACCACAACCATGTGGAAGGGCTTCTGACAATGTGGGATACAATTATGAACCTATACACATGAAAGATTTAAAATCAATAAAGGAAGCCATAGTGAACTATGGTGTACAATCATCTTTTGTGAGGCAATCCTTGAACTCATGGTCAGCACAGAATCGAGTAATTCCTGATGACTGGAAGAATTTGGCAAACGCAGTGTTGAACGATGGCCAAAGCTTCCAGTGGAGGAATTGGTTTACAGAAGAGGCTAAAGCCTTGGAATCTCGAGATCAAACTGGAAATGTTACCATCTCCAAGGACCAAATCCTTGGGGAAGGCCAGTTTGCTGATTTATCAGTTCAGGCTACTTATGATGACCATGCTCTGTTGCTGTGTCGTACTGCCACCTTAAATGCTTGGGAAAAGGTTTTGGACCCAGGACAGAGAATTGAGTCATATACCTAGATTAAACAAGGTCCAATTGTTAAATAAGAGACTTATACAAACTCACTGGAGGGGATAAGAAAAGAAGAAGAGAAGGAGGAGGAAGACTGAGTGAAGGAAAAGCAAAGCCCAATGGGTAGATGTTGAGGCTCAAACTTGTACCTTATATAAAGTACATGTGTTACAGACTCTCTTCCTGAGATCACATTTCCGATATTCTTGTGAGTCGTTTTATATGAAACCTCAACAACAAATGGTGAAAACAAGTGGGCATATGATTCACGTGAAGAAGCACATTATTGGCACCAAATATGAGGACATTTGATAACAGGAAGGTGAGAGGTATATTTCTTAGGTTTAATTTTAATGAGTCATGAGTTTACTGTTGCATACCTAGTCCCTCTGAAATGGGTCAGACTTCAATAAAGTTTTCATAATCATACAGAGTATATTTATATCATTTTGTATAGGGTCATATATGATAAATTACTTGAATTAAGTCATATATTATTGTCTGGTGTATAGAAAATCAAGAGATTCTTTGTACCCAAGCTTATTCTTTGTTAACGTATTTGCTCATATTTAATCAAAATGTCAAGTTCTTTTAAATGCATGTTTTAAACTGAGCACATATAGCTGAGTCTCCATTTTTTTTTCTTTTCTGGATTGTCTTTACCTCCACCCTATCCCTTCATTGTTTCTCATTGTTCTTGATTAAAATTTTCTCAAAGCACAAATTGTTTAGTTTTCTCTGACAACTGTGACTAGACTGAGTCTTTCATTTTATAAAATCATCTTTCTGTTGTCAAAAAGTAATTTCCTTACATGCTCATGTCCCTGGAGCTTGGTATCCAGGGTGAAGGTATTGACAGATGGTGAGGGAGTTTTATGAGCTGTATAAATCACAGAGGAAGCTGCTTTCAGAGTTCTTCACAGTGCTCTTACGGGTTCTCCAAACTCCGTTGAGAGCAAACTGTAAGGAAGTCCAACTTCAGGGGCTTTCTCTTGTTTTCAAAGACCAGTCTGTTTATCTAGCTGGTTTCCCTGCCATTATAATAACACTGACCATTATGCAACCCTACCCCTGTGACTTGACCCATCAACACAATGCCACTGTCTTCAGTTACAAATTTTAACTGATGTAAAAAAATCCATAAAAAAATCATGACCCAAACCAACTTTAGATGAAACCGGCTTATTTCATATTATAACTAACTTACAGGTCAAATTCCATCACTAAGGAAAGATAGTGCAGGAATTAAGAAACCTGTAGGCAGAAAACGTTGCAGTGGTCATGAATGAATGTTGCTTACTGCTTTTTTCATTATGATTTGTTCAGTTGCTTTCTTATTGTACTCATGACTCACTTCCCAGTGGTGAAACTGTCTCCCATGAGATGAATCTTCCCACATCAATCGTTAATCACGAAAAGATACTAAAGATTTGCCTAAACAATCTGATGGAGGTTTTTTTTTTTCTAAAATATTTTTCCAGGTAATTCAGTTTGTATCAAGTTGTACAGAAATCAACCAAGATATCTAATTCATTTATAATACCACTTATGACTACACATAATCTACCACCATAACACTGCCTACCATCACAACACTATCCAACATCATAACACCCCACCATTCTAGAACTATTCACCCTTTAATATGAATTACCTTGTTGTGTCACCTACTGGTTAAAACAAAACTAATTTCCCTCTTGCTCACACTGCATAAGTACACATAAACACATGAATACATGTCACTCAGAGGACTGGATGTTTATTACCCTAGGTTTAAAGACAAGTTTTGCATTTACATTTATTTTATTTATTATGGTGTTAGTGTATGGTGTATTTGCCTCACTGTGGTTTACAAGTGGAGGTAGAAGACCAATCTGTGAAGTCAATTCTACATTTCATCCTTTACCTGGGTTCCAGGGATGGAACTCAGGTCACCAGGCTTGCTCTGCAATGGCCTTGCTGAGCCACCAAACCAGATAGCTAATTCTCGGTTACTGACCTTATGGGCTATTTTCACAGACTGGCTCTGAAAGCCTGTCTCCATCATCTGCCTCATTTGAATCTATTACTCTGGAATAAGAAGTTATTTATTTTATGTCTCCATTACTAGAAGATAAACACCACAAGTTCTGTCACATATTCCGGATTTTTTTAATGTGTCCTGGCACATTACACAAATCTTTATTGAAGGGAAGCAGACATTTCCCACCATTAGGTAATAAAGAAATGTAAAAGGCAAAAGTTTCTCTATGGGGTGTAAGTTTTCAGGTACATTGGAATGAGTTTTCAATATCCACCTAGTGTTCCCCAACACTTTCAAAGCAAGACCAGCATCATCTACCATTTATTCCCCAGAAAGCTATAAGTGCACACCTTGCTTGGAGTCTCTTCTCTCCTGAAAACCCTCACTGTCACTGTATCTGTGACTGTGATTGCTGATTTGGAGTGAAGAAGTTCTCCTTCACTCTGTTGTCGTTGTTGTTAAGATTGTCATATAAATTGACTTATTTTCCCTATCATTCTGACACACAAAGCATAGGGGTAGGAATAAATGGTGAATAGATGAGAAACAAAATATGCTCCATTAAGATTGATTAGAGAGAACATCTGAAATTCATTTTGTGTGGAGTTTATTTCTCAAAGAATTTGAATAATTTTCTCTGTGGGCTCTGTAGGCTTTGATGGACCATACATTTTAACTCTGGGAATAAGAGTTTAGTATTTGAAGAAGGGATTGTCCTGTTCTTTGCTGAGAGATGTATGTTGTTTTTATCATCCTAAAATGCTAATGTCTGTCTAGAGATGATTCTTGAATAAGATAAAGTACCTTCATATATACATTGGGCCAAGCAATATCCTGAAATCCTATTAAGTCTTGGAAAAAATAAGGAGTGCTTTCCAATGCATTGGTTTCCTCAAGAACAGGAAATTAAGATCTATGAACTGCATATTGATAAGCTGTCTGTTAAATATCAATCAAAATATCCAGGTTTGGTGCTGTTCCCCTCTCATCCCAGCCATGTACAAGGTTGAGGCAAGAAGACCAAGGTTCCAGGTAAGCCTAAGGAGTGAGTCTGTAGCTGTCCCAGGTGTAGTATGAGAGTGTGTCTCAGGGTTGTGTATATGAGTTAGTGATAAAGAGCTTCTCTTGCAAGAGGTGAGCCCCAAGTTCAACAACATAAAACAAGGAAAATTCAACAGTACACCAAGAACAATACAAAATGCAAAATTAGGTAAATTTTTCATGCATATTTCTTACTGTGACATCAAATTGTAATTGATAAGTCCATATTATAAGATGCCATAGGTAGATTTGAGAGGACCAAGAGATAAATATCAAGTTGAATTATACAGAGAAGAAATGTATTACTTCATTATTTGCATTGCAGTGGAGTCATTAAGATTTTCTTCAGTAAATGTATTTGATTTTTCTCCTATAAAAAAAACTACTTATGAAACTTCAAACTAGGGACATTTTAAAGCAAAAAAGAATGCTGCTCAAATATAGTTTATTTGACTAATCATGGGTGCCCTTCCTGCCATTGCTCAGAGAAGGACAGAATGTTTCTTTGTCTAGCAATGCTGATATGTGAGTCTAGGTTGTCTCTCATGTCTCGTCTAAAGGTTTTGTGTTTCCTATAATTTATTTTAAGGTAAGACAAATGCATAAGAAGTTGGTAGCAGGTGCCTGACCTGATTCCTGGCTATTTAGTTCTGTAGTTCTTACTTCTGTTTTGAGTGAATAGTGAGTGGTTACCCGGGAAGGAAGAGAAAGCTCAGATTTGCTTGTGCTCTGTCCTAGCCGGTCTCCCCACTTCCCTGCTGGTGTTGATGAAGCCACTGAAAGATTTAGTCCTTATTTAGATCCTCATGTTTTCTTTTAGCCAAGATGCTACAAAAGTAGATTTCTGGGTCATGATCTGAAGACAGTTAACTAAGCTTTTAAGTAGGTGTATTCTGCTTCCAAACAACAGATATGGAATTTACAGGTATAGGATAATTACAACTCAAGAGAAAATGGCCTGAGTTAGAAGCCAGAACTATGGCAACTTCTGGAAAAGTCCAATTTTAGAGCTACATACTCAGAAAAGGCAACTCCAGGGAAAAACCTAAAATCTACAATCAGCTAGTGGCTGGAGAGATGGCTCAGTAAATGAGAATATAAACTGCTCTTACAGAGAACAAGGGTTCACTGTCCTCTATTCTCATCAGGTGGCTGAAAACTACTTTTAACTCTATTTCCAGGGTATCTAATACCCTTAAACCTCGAGGAAAAAGGCATACACATATGTACATGAGCTCAGTCACATGGACACACACAAAATGAAGCTTTAATACAAAATAAAAGTGAGATGCCAGAACAAATCTAGAACTTTTGGTGAATCTCTCTTTCTAACACAATCATTTTTTTTTCAATTTTTTTTTTTTTAACTAGAAGTAAACTTTTATTTCTCAAATTTTTCAAATTAAACTGGCTGAGTTGGCTGCTTTGAGGGGGTTAGTCAAAGAGACCAAATCCCATATCCTCATCTGATTCCTCCGACTCTTCCTTGGTTTCAGCCTTGGCTGGGGCTGCGGCTGCAGCAGGAGCAGCAGTTGTGGCAGCGGCCACAGGGGCAGCAGCCACAAAAACAGATGGATCAGCCAAGAAGGCCTTGACCTTTTCAGCAAGTGAGAAGGTGTAATCAGTCTCCACAGACAAAGCCAGAACCCGCTTGTACCCATTGATGATAGAGTGTGGCACTGAGGCAATAGTCGGGTAACCAATCTGCAGACAAACACTGGCAACATTTCTAACACCCTCTAGGAAGCAAGAGTGCAGAGCCTGCTCTGTGATGTCAAGCACTTCAGGGTTGTAAATGCTGCCATTGTCAAACACCTGCTGGATGATCAGCCCAAAGGAGAAGGGGGAGATGTTCAGCATGTTCAGCAGTGTGACTTCACTGGCTCCTACTTTGTCTCCAGTTTTTATCAGCTGCACATCACTCAGAATTTCAATGGTACCTCTGGAGATTTTAGTGGTGATGCCTAAAGCCTGAAAGAAAGAGGTCTTCTAGGGCCCCAGACCAGTGTTCTGGGCTGGCACAGTGACCTCACATGGGGCAATGGCACCAGCACGGGCAGCAGCAGGCACCTTATTGGCCAGCAGCATGTCCCTAATCTCAGTGAGGTCCTCTTTAGTGAACACAAAGCCCACATTCCCCCGGATATGAGGCAACAGTTTCTCCAGAGCTGGGTTGTTTTCCAGGTGCCCCCTGATGGCCTTCCTCATCATGGTGTTCTTGCCCATCAGCACCACAGCCTTTCCTCGAAGGGACATGCGAATCTGCTGCAT
>PVIH01024943.1:0-21676 GCA_004025045.1 Sigmodon hispidus | reverse complement strand
AGTCTATAAATATATTTTTTAATAAAATAGAAGTAGTTAAGTCTCACCCTGTTATTTCAATTATCTTCTTCTTTTAGGTAATACTTATACAAGGTATTCTAAAGCCTTAACTTCACAGATCCCTCCCCCAAAATCGAGGTTCATAATTTCAATGATCTCTTGAGAGTCTCCTCATGCTACAGTCAATTAGACATCTTATAAACACTTCAGACTTTGTCATTCCATATCCTTCTTCAACTCTTCCACCAATATTTATATGTATTTTTATGTATATGATTGTCTTGCTTGCATGCATGTATGTACACTAGATGCATGTCTTGTGCCCATGGAGAACAGAACAGGGTATTAGATTTCCTAGAAGTGGATTATTATCTTTGATGTTAGCACTATTAAGTGTTTGTCGTTTAAGCCTATCAATTAGTCACAATATGTTTAATGGTAAAAATCTTCATTGAGATGTTTGAAGATGTCTCACCTTCATTGCTTCCACTTTTTTTAGAAGAAGGCACCCACAATTCCTTTTCTATCTTGCCTGCAGCATGGTTTTCAACTCCCTAAACGTACTGAAGAATAGACCAAGTACCCAGCTTTCTCTTTGCCTTCTGACTCAAGAAGAGTTCAAAATGGCAACCCTAATCTCATTCTGACTTACATTAGTCATTCTTCACCAACTGCTGAGTTGTAAGTGGAGGCATAGAATACAGACACAGAGGTTATCTATATTAAATTATACATAACACTTAAACTCTGGTACTCAGAATACTTTTTACCTTGAGCAATGAAAACATGACCCCATAGTGCAACTTTTCTGTAAGATTAAAGGCAGTGATATCTGTGAAATACCAGAGTACTTTAGTTACATATAAAGGTTAAACATCTCTTTATTTAATAAAATAAGATGAAGTTTGGGAAGATTTAAAATTATTTAGTGTTTTAACGACTATAGTTTTTCATTCAAAACATCAGATAATTTTACCATAAATCAAAAAATAAGAGATGCATATTTATATCTTCTCAGTTCTGAATTCTGCTATTCAAATGTATAATATGTAGACTGTGGTGATATATTGTATATTTAACAAAAATAGTCTGGAATATAAGAAGACAGATATATATCCATTATTTTTGTTTTGTTTTGTTTTGCTTTTTCAAGACAGGGTTTTCTGTGTAACAGTCCTGGCAGTCCTAAAACTTGCATTTTATACCAGCCTGTCCTCAAATTTAGAAAAATCCTCCTGCCTCTGTCTCTTAAATGTTGGGACTAACAGCTTGTGCTACCCACTGCCTGGCTATTAGGCCTTGAACTCACAGAGATCCAGATGAATCTCTGTCTCCCTAGTGATGGTATTAAAGGCATGGGTCACCACTCCCTGACCTTCATGGTTTGGTTGTGGGTGATTCTGTCCTCTGATATTCCAATGCATTTTTATTAAGTGTACAATATATTACAACAACAAACTAATTTTTGTTTCTTTTTTTTCCTTTGCATTGGACCCTTAATATCCAGTGTTCTCCACTGGATTCCATGTTTATCTGCCTAGATTGGGAATATTGACACTCAAATATCCTCCTCTCAAAATGTCAGTCAGTGTGGTGGCAAATAGAGAAGATAGGACGGTGACCCTTACCTAGTTGAAATCAGGCCGTTGTTTCTGATTTCCTCTCCTTGTCCCAGTTTCTGAAGTCCAGCAACAATGATTGCCACAGACCATCCATGCAGTATCCGCATGCCTTAGAAATACTGGTCTATGTAGAACAGAGAACCACTACACAGTGCCTCTTAGCGAGGGCCTGGTTTCCACAGAGGTCAAGAGCTTAAAAGTTCTTTGTTAATTTTCAATTTATTCTTGAGTTATTTAAAAGTTTACCCTAATAAAGTCCACCAATCTTTCAATGTCAATACTGACACTGAAATCCAAAGAGGACTTTATGAAGTGAGTATATTTTATTAACGGATAGAGAGTTGGGTTCTGAACACTGCAATGTGAATCATTGATGAACTCACTGGTCAAGTTGAAAAGCCACACACATGCAGAAAATATAAGGTTGAGTATCTTTGTATGCATTTTAAGAGAGTGTGGAAAGGCTGTAATTAAACAAGGTAAATCTCCAGGGATTATTGCTGCTTGCCCCTTAAGAGAAAGGTTGATGGCTTTCTTGTACAGAAATGACTTATGAAAGCTGGTAATTCATTAAGTCCTGGCTGCTTGCCCTCCCCAGGTGACACTCACATACCATAGCATCCAATGAATTTTTTTTTGTACTTGCTTACTGAAAGTGAAAAAGACAGCAGTTGGCTTCCTAGAAGAATAATTGACATTGAAAGTAATGATTTGTCTGGTTAGTTTGGAGTAATATGAGAATATTACTTTCCAATTAAAATAACCTTTGACTCAAATTTAAAAGGTGTCTTGAGATAAAAGGCTAGAATAGTAATGAATGAAATTGATGGATTCATTGCCCATTTTATGAAGAAATAGAAGAATGATTTTAGAGTTTTGTAGATATAAAATTGAATTTTACAAAAGGTGCTTGGACCTCTTCCTCACTGTTGCTCAGTAGAACAACTTAAGAATCTCCCTGAAGAACTGGAAATTATATTTAACATAGTTTTCTGCTGTCCATTCAGTCACAACATTATTCATTCTACAGAATGGCATTGTTACATTTTTTGTCACATTATTTTGCTTTAATTTTTTAGAAAATTAAGACTTTTTCTCTATTAAAAAAATAAAAAGCTTAATAAAAAAAGAATCTCCCTGAAACACCTTAGTATTCACAATTCACTGAGTTATAAGTCAATAAAGCCATATGCAATAAAAAAAAAAAAAAGGTAGTGCCTCCAGTTTCATCTCTCACTTAAGATTTCTTCTCCTCCCTGGTACCCCTCCTGATTCTGTAATTTATGGATCCTTTTTTACCATTTCTGTAGGGGAAAACTGAGATTTTTGGTAGGAGTTACATTGAATCTGAGGAGTACTCGCATGGCTATTTTAACAATTCATGTTTAGCAATGCTTGTCTCTGTTCAGTTTTTAATCTAATTTTCTTTCATTAACAGCTTACAGTTTTCAGAACAGAGATCATTTACCACCTTCACTGATTTTCTGATACTTTTTATGTCTGGAGAGGTGGAATTCTAAAGTCTAAATGCACCTTCAATGTTTCCATAGATTATTAGAAGTGTTTATCATAAGTGCCATTTGACAAGAGCTATGGTTCAGCAGTTTAGAACATTTATTTATGGCTCTTACAGAAGGCCAGGTTTGATTCCCAGCACACATTTTGAGCAACTCATAATCATCAGTAACTCCAGTTCCAGAGAGTCTAATGCCCTCCTTTGTCCTCCATAAGTACCTGAACACCTGTGGAATATATGTACTCACAAAGATGCATACACATAGATTAAAAATAAAAATAAATGTTTTAAAACTATATAAAAGCCAAGCTTGGTGGCCCACACCTATCATCTAAGCACTTGAAAGGACTACATAAAAAAAAATTTGTGAATTTGGAGCCATCCTGGGCTACATAGTGAGCAACATCTTATACAGAATAAAATTGATTAACTCAAAAAATCAGTATCCCTCATATACACTAAAGATAAAAGGGATGAAAAAGAAATAAGGAAAGCATCACCCTTTATAATAGCTGCAAATAGCATTAAATACCTTGAAGTAACCATAACCAGAGGACTAACAGATCTATTTGAAAAAACTTTAAATCACTGAAGAAAAAAATTGAAGAGGATATCAGAAAATGGAAAGATCTCCCATGTTTCTGGATAGGTGGGGTCAACATAGAAAAACATGGCAAATCTACCAAAAGCCATCTACAAATTCAATGCACTTCCCATCAAAATCCCAACACATTTTTTTTACAGACATTGATAGAACAATACTAAATTTCATTTGAAATAGCAGGAAAGCCAGAATTGCCAAAACAATTTTGCTCAACAAAAGAACCTTAGGAGGCATCACCATCCCAGACTTTAAGTTATACATAAGGCTACAGTAATAAAAACAGCCTGGTACTGGCATAAAAACAGACATGTGGATCAATGGCATCAAATTGAAGATCCCGACATTAACCCACACACCAATGAACACCTGATGTTTGACAAATAGGCCTAAAATATTCAATGGAGAAAAGATATTATCTTCAACAAATGGTGTTGGTATAACTGGATGGTAGCATGTACAAAAATGCAAATACATCCAAACCTATCACCTTGCACAAAGCTCAAATCCAAGTGGATCAAAGACCTCAACATAAACCCAACTACACTGAACTTGATAGAAAAGAAAGTGAGAAATACCTTCCAACACATTGGCACAGGTGACCACTTCCTAAATATAATACCAGTAGCATAGACTCTAAGAACAACAATCAATAAGTGAGACCTCCTGAAACTAAGAAGCTTCTGTAAGGCGAAGGACACAGTTAATAAGACAAAATGACAGCCTACATAATGGGAAAAGATTTTCACCAACCCTAAAAGTGACAGAGGATTGATCTCTAAAATATACAGAGAACTCAAGAAACTAGAGCCCAAACCCTTAAAAGCCCAATTTAAAAATTGGATTCAGAATTAAAAAGGGAATTCTCAGCAGAAGAATTGCAAATGGCTGAAAGGCACTTGAAAAAGTGCTCAACATCTTTAGCCATCAAAGAAATGCAAATCAAAACAACTTTGAGATACCACCTTACAACTGTCAGATAGGCTAAGATCAAAAGCACAGATGATACCCTATGCTAGAAAGGATGTGGAGCAAGGGGAACACTCCTCCATTGTTGGTGGTAGTGTATGCTTGTTCAGCCACTCTGGAATGCAGTATGGTGGTATCTCTGAAAACTGGAAATCAATCTCCCTAAGGATCCAGCAATACCACTACATATGCCCTAAAGATGCACATTAGTATTCCAAAGGCATTTGTTCAACTATGTTCATAGCAGCATTATTCATAATAGCAAGAACCTGGAAACAACCTAGATGCCTCTCAACTGAAGAATGCACCAACAAACTGGTACATCTACACAATGCAGTACTACTCAGCAGTAAGAAAAAATGACATCCTAAAATTTACAGGAAAATGGATGGAATTGGAGAATATCCTCCTGAACAAGATCTCACAAACCCAGAAAGAGAAGCAGGGGATGTACTCACTCATTAGTGGACTTTAAAAAAAAAGTCATTGTATACAAGAGCTCAAGGCTAGAACATAACTAAATGGCACATTGCCTCACTTCTGCATTGATGGCCTCTGGAAGAGGTGTGTGTGAGAAAAGACTTGTTTTCTTTGAGGGTCTGGCCACAAGGAGTTTAATTATGCTCCAGTAAGTAAATGAGCAGCATGAATGGGCATTTTTGTAAATGGCAAGATCATAAGTGTGGGTATGAAACTGAGAGGACTGATAACTGAATTTGATGGAGTTCATGATGTAAAGTCACCAAATAATAAATAATATAAAAAAGAATGTATATGTTAATATGTATACATACATTCATGAAAAAACAATTAATAAAAAGTGAGTTAATAAATTTATAAGAAAGAAAGTAATGGCATTTGGAAGGATTTGGAGGAAGAAAGGGAGAGGTGTTGAAATTATATTAAATATCATAAAAAAGAAAAATATTAATATTTATAACAAAGAGTTAATAAAAGTAAAAGATAAAGTCTAGGAATATGTTCCTCAGAAAAGAAAAGAAAAAAGTTCCTACCTTGTGGGTTGTAACAGTGAAAAAACAGAGTGGACACATATACAAGGCTAGGTGAAGTAGGGTAGGATTAAAAAGAAATTAGAAAGGACTCATTAATAGATGAGATTTCTATATCTTTACTTAATCCTTTAATCTTATATTCTACTCACATGAAGAAGTCTATAAAAGAAAAGTACTAAAGAACTTTGAAAATATGTGATCTGGTTTTTATAGCATCTGTATAAAGGTTCATTCATAAGAGACCGGGGTCAGTAGCAGCGCCCATTCACTGAAGCCCAGCCATGGTTGATTTCCTGATACTTTCATCTCTCTCTTTGTTGGCCATGCACCTAACATCTACTTCTTATTATGTACATTTTCAACAAAATTGTTAAAATATTTATTTAATTTGCTATTAGTGTTTCTTCATAGTAAATAAAAGATTAAAATAGGAATTCAAAATGCAAAACAACATAATCTCATTTTCATTAAACTTACCCTTGTTAGTTTTTAGTCTACAGTATAAATTTTCATTTAAAATACTGCATACGTTGATGTTATAAACAATTAAATATTCTCCATTCTATTGGAATTTATAGATATCTAACTTCTTGAGTCTCTAATCCCATTACACCAAGGAAGAACAATTGAATTCTAAGTCTTATTTTCCAATATCATATTTACTCAGCATTTGCTTTTGAGTTCCCATAATTTAGCATAACTCTCTCCTTTCCAGTCTCATGATGATGGTCATGTTAATTAAAGTAAATCTTGCCCACAGGAAAAATGTGAAGTTCATTCTGAGAAAGTATTTCTAGTATTTTTTTTACAAGTTCTAATTTGTTCATTCATCTATACCAACTGTTGTAGCTAGTTCTGGCCCAGACTTTTCCAGCCTGTACCAAAGGTTTAGTCTCCCTCTTTTCCCTGCTTAGCCACAAATAATCACACACAGGTTTATATTATTTCTATGCTTATTGACCTAAGACTCAGGCATATAACTTGCTAGCACTTGCTCTCAATCTAATCCATCTTTTTCAGCCATGTGGCTTGGTTCCTTATCTCAGAGCAGCATTTCCTCTGCATCCCCTGGCAGCTCTGGTGACTCAGACATCTGTGTCTGGCATCTCTCTCTGTGTCTGGCGTCTGTGTGGAGTCTGTCTCTGCTCTGAGATGTTGCCACGTTTTCTTAGCCTGGTAGCCCTCATCCATACTTCCTGTTTGCCTTTGGTCAATTGGCTTTTATTAAACCCATAGATGGGACAAATATTTACATTACCAGCATAATCTCACTACAAGCACCAAAGCCAAAACTGCTACATAGACATTAACAGAGATGTATAAATTTTAAAATGACCCTTGTAACTTTCTGTAAGTACTGATGGTCACATCATGCTAAATACTCTATTCTTAAAAATGTATGTAAATGTGGCTAAAAGTCAAGTCAAATCTTGTAACTATATTATCAAGACACAAGTTCCTAAAAAATGGGAAATGACATGGTTTTTGAGACTTATTCTTGGATATGTATAAACTAGGTAATATTTACATAACAAATGTTAGAAAGATTGACTCAATATACTAACTTAAGGTTGATAATTCTGAACGCATCATCTATATATTAGTGCTGACATCAGGTTACGGAGGAATGTAGTTAAGTGCATGATGTTAATATTCTCCAAGTTTTGCTTTTCTCACTTATAATGCCCTGCTTTATAGATTCATAGATAAATTAAATGTAGATGCCACATGGTTTTAGAGATCAACTCCTTAGAGACAAATAGCCTAAATTATTCTTCTTGAGTATATGGGCAATCTACTTTCTGTCTTTACCAAGGAAATATTTTTTTTTCATTTTACATAACCAACCTGTTTTCTTTCCCTGTCCTTCTCAAGCCTTTTCCTATCCCACCCCATCCACTCCTCAGAGGGGGTAAGGCCTCCCTTGGAGACTCAACAAAGTCTTTGCCCAGGAAATTTATCCACAAAATAAAACAATTGTGCTACTTATTTAGATTGTTGTGAGAAATAGTTGAGTTCATATATAAACCTAAAATTTAGCCTGGCACACAGAAGGCACAAATCATTTTTTGATATGTAAATAACATAAAGGTGTAAAGATCTTGACATCTTGTAGAATTTCTATAGTAACAATGATTATTCCTGTTATTTTACTGACTTCAACTGGTCCCAAAAATGTTATATGAGTATATAAAGATAAGAGTTAGTGCAAAGAAACAGTATTTAATATCAATCAATCAGTCAAGCCTCATGTGATAGGTACTAATAGTGGCATGCTAATGGAAATCACAAATTTCTTGAATTAGAAGAAGGTCTATGAATATATTCTGACAGTTGCCTTTCTCAGGGCATCCTTCACATCTCTGTTCCTCAGACTGTAGATGAGGGGGTTAAGCATAGGGATCACCACTGTGTAGAATACAGACAGCACTTTGTTCTGTTCAGTAGAATAATTGGACTTGGGCATCACATAGATGAATGTGATGGTTCCATAGTAGAGAGTAACTGCAGTGAGATGAGAGGTACAGGTGGAGAAGGCCTTTTGGCGGCCCTCGGTGGAGCGCATCTTCAAGATGGTGATAAGAATGTAAATGTAGGAGACGGCTATGACAAACACTGTCACCACAATAATAGAGCCAGAAGAGATAGAGGGGATGATTCCAATAAAGGAGACATCTGCACAGGACAGTTTCAACAAAGGCGAGAAGTCACAAAAAAAGTGATCTATCTGATTTGGTCCACAGAAGGACAGATTTAGCAAACAACCAGTAAATGTCCAACCATTCATGCAGCCACCTACGTAGGAAACTCCCAACAACAGAAAACAGACTCTGGGGGACATGAGCATAGAGTAGAGGAGAGGTGAACAGATTGCTACATAGCGATCATAGGCCATGGCAGCCAGTAGGAAGCACTCAGCTGAACCAAATGAAACCGTAATACAGAGCTGGGCTTCACAGGCAGCCACAGGTAGGGCTAGCCCATGTCCAAGGAGTTCCATAAGCATTATAACTGAGACTGAAGTAGAATATAAAATGTCTACAAAAGCCAAATGACTGAGGAATAGGTACATGGGTGTGTGCAGCTGGGGAGAAATTCTTATCAACGTGATGATGCTGATATTGCCTGCTAAAGTGACAATGTATACCCCTAGAAATACCACAAAAAAGACTATACACAGTGTAGGATCCTTTGTTAGTCCCAAAATAATTAGCTCTGTCACAGTGGTGTGGTTTCCAGCCTCCTTCTTTTGGATGAATTGTTCCTGTTGAAGGAAATAAAAATAATTTATTTTTATGATGTTCTGATTTTTTTTCACATTGCTGAGTTGTTTTATTTTCTTCACACATATTCAAGTTTATATTTTATGCCCCCCATGTAAATACTGCATTCTTTGGTTTTATGCTTTTGCCCTATTATCTTTGAATAAAATAAGAATGATGAACCTCACTTTCTGTAATTCAGCATTTTTCATGTGTTATTTCTTAAATGGCACTACTCAATACTTCACTGATAAGATCTCTCACCAATGGTCCTGGTTCATAATGGCAATGATCTATTTATTCTCATAATGTTCATTATCTATTGGAAATTTCAAAACACCTTTCACAATGTGTTTTCATACCAAACTAATTCTTTTCTTCAACCTATATCTCCTATCTGTGTGCTAATACCATCTAGCATCACCTGTCTGAAATTTGGGAGCCTTCCTAGCCTTTTTCTCATTATGCCAAATATAATAGAATATAATTATATACTATTTATTTCCCAATTTTATCACTTTGTTAACACAAAATCATAGCTCTCACCTTGAAGGTCATAGGACTAGTTTATTCTGTAGTCAAGTGAATGATCATTGCCCAGGAATATGAAGTCATCTTGCCCCAACTACCATTATCCTATGTGATACCAGTTTTATAAGGCTTTTGTAATTACTGGACTTTTTATCTTATGTCTATATTCCCCCTTTTTCTTTCCAGAATGAGATCCTTAAATTTAATCTCCTCTGTTCAGCTTTTACTGACCATTCCCAATAAAAGCTTGTAGCCAACCCCACTGAATAATCACAAATATCACACAACAATGTCTCCTGGCAAAAAAAAAGGAAAAAAAACAGGCTTTAGGAAGAAAAGAAGACAGTGAACTTTTACTTCACGGAAAATGCTGCCATGATACTACAGATGATGGTTCTTTAGTTCTGATTTTTAAAAACTTATGTAGCAACATTGGAGAAAATTTTGAAAATTTAAAATAAGTATAACACACCTAAACATAAGAAATTTAGTACATTAATGTATTCCCTTTTCATTTATATAACAGTTTGCATATATGCATATATATAATACACATGCATATACACACACATATGCACAAGCACAGTGTCTTGCTGGCCTCAAATTTCAATCCTCTTGCTTCAGCTTTGTAAAAGCTATGTATACAGTTAGAGGTATGTGTCACTATGTCCAACTTAGATACTTTTAATAGTGCTATACTTAGTTAAACTTGCAATATAGAAATTTGGTTTCCATGATAAACAATTACCCACATATTTTTGAGATATACATATATAATAAGCTCTGAGTGAGTAGAACATAACTTATTATCATTTTCTGATATTTATCCTCTATAACTGTTAACAGTCACACCAAGGAATTTCAAAACTACTTCAACCACCATAATACCAATGTGAAAAATATAATAAACTATCATAATAGTACAATTCTTAGTTTTCTTATAGCAGTAATCCAAAACAATTATCTTTTAGAGTCTAAGAGAGGTTTATGTACTTAATTTTTGGCAAGGAAATTCACTAAGCCAAATCATTCCTGTAGCTCATCACTTGGTGGTTTGTGGTTGATTGATGAGCTTACGGTACTGCATATCCCCAAGTGATATTCAGGGATATGAAATGCTTCAAAGAACCTAATTCATCCTCTTTAGCTTGATATTCAAAACTTTATAATCAACATTCAATCATTTCTACAAATTTATCTACTTATAACATATACTCTCTTCCAGTTATGTACTTTCCAAGAGTCATGTTAGGGGATGCTGTGATTATCTCCTCATAATTCCTAATTATAATATGAATAGCATACAATTTTCTGCTCACAATCTTTATGTAATTTCTAGGTATTTAAATATTTACCACAACCAGAAATATCCGTATTAAATGTTTCTCTTTTGATTTTTTTTATTGTTTTTGAAAATCAAACATCTTTAGCCATCAGAGAAATGCAAATCAAAACGACTTTGAGATACCACCTTATACATGTCAGACTGGCTAAGATAAAAGACACAGATGACAGTCTATGCTGGAGAGGTTGCAGAGCAAGGAGAACACTCCTTCATTGTTAGTGGGAGTGTAATCTTGTTCAGCCACTCTGGAATGCAGTATGGCGGTTTCTCAGAAAACTGGGAATCAATCTCCCTAAGGATCCAGCAATACCACTCTTAGGCATATACCCTAAAGACACACATTTGCACCCCAAAAGCATTAGCTCAACTATGTTCATAGCAGCATTATTCATAATAGCAAGAACCTAGAAAAAACCTAGATGCCCCTCAACTGAAGAATGGCTTAACAAACTGTAGTACATCTACACAATGGAGTACTACTCAGCAGTAAGAAAACATAATATTCTAAAATTTGCAGGCAAATGGATGGATTTGGAGAATATCCTCCTGAGTGAGGTATCACAAACCCAGAAGGATAAGCAGAGGATGTACTCACTCATTAGTGGACTCTAAAAAAGCAAAAAGCTAAGCATGTCCAAGCTGCAAACCACAACCACTAAACAGCTTAGGATCTGAAACTCCTTAGACTGGCACCTTGGAGCCTATTCCCTGCAGAGGAACACTTGACTGAGTCTTGATGTTGGGGTGAGGAAAGCAGATCTGCCTGGAGTGGATGCTGAACTAAGCCACCTTGGGACCTTGGCCCTCCTGCCCTTGCTGGGGAGGAAATAAAGTGATGGGAAGAAGAGAGAGTGAATGGAAGGGGCAGGAGAGGGAAGGGAGTTAGAACAGGAGGATACATGGATAAAAAATGAGACTTTGTTCATAATCAAAACCTTATATAAAAAAAAACAAAACATTCAGGATAGCTAAAACAAAAACATACAGTAATAAAGTAGGGTTAGCTCAGCCATTAAAGGCTTGGCTCACAACCATAAATATAAATATCTTTCAAATATATTAATTCCTTAGAAGTTTACAATTGTTTTTCCTTTAGTAAAATCAAGCCCTTGCTTTCTCTGATTTCTAATTTCTATATTCTTTCAATAAGATAGCTATGAAGAACAACGATTCAGCAGTTGAACATCTATACCCCATTTAAGAATATCTTCTATCTTTTCTCTGATGGATCTTGATTGTGCTCAAATGGCACAAGTAACAGATAGCTTACTGCATCCATATCAGCTCTACCATTAAAAATCTGTTTTGGCCTTAGGTTGTCAATATTGCAATCGTATAAACTATTTTATACATAAAATCATTGAAATATATGAATAAATCAATTCTGCATCCACTTTTTCCTCTATTCTAAAATGAATATTTACAATTTCTTTGTTAACTCTTCCACATTTTAAATTCTTTTTACTGTTTTTTTTTTTGATAAATACAAAATAAAGAAGGAAGAAAAAAAAAAGAAAGTTTATTTATTTCTATCAAGCTTGCATGGTCCTTTGAAATCTTTCTTTTATGACTCTGAAAATACTTTGATCTAAAGAAGAGGAGTAGCATTGGTGCTCTGTGCTTTCTGCCTTGATCTCAGTCCAGTAGTGCTAACCCTGCCTTCATATGACAGCATTAGGAGTCATTTTGTGCTGGCCACAGAGCCCTGGGGAATGGAGTCAAGACAAGGCAGATTTTGTGTTTGTTCAGTGATGCTATTTGTCCATATGCTACAACTTTGTTTTGAAATTAAAAGAAATGATATCTATAAGCTCTGCTAAGTAACTTCTTTTATTCCCTTTTATTGAAAGTAAACTTTTTTCTCACATAGTAAATCCTGATCATTATTTCCCCTTTCTCTACTCCTCCCAGTTTCTCCTCACCTCTCCTCCCATCTGCTTCTATTCTCTTTCTGTGTCTCATTAGAAAACAAATAGGTGTCTAATGAAATATAAAATAATATAGTGTAATACAAGACATAAGATAGATAAGACAAAAACTAACTCGTTGGAATTGGACAAAAACAAAGAAAAGGAAAAGAGACCAAGAGAAGAATCAGTGACCCATTTATTCAAATACTTGGGAAACTCATAAAAACACTAAACTGAAAGCCACAGAATATACACAGAGGACCTGGTGCTGACCCATTCAGGCCCTGTGTATGCTGCCTCAGTCTCTGTAAGTTCATAGGAACTTTGCTGATTTAAAGGGCCTTACTTTCCTGGTGTCCTCCATTCCCTCTGGCTCTTACATCTTTCTGCTCCTCTTTTGCAGGGTTCCCTGAACCTTGAGGGGAGAGATTTCCTGAAACTAAATAAAAATGAAATGTTGGTACTTTCATGTTTTCAAAAGCATAACTTTCCTTTCTACTTGCCAGGGCTTCCTATCACACATCTCCAAATAAGTACAATGTCCCTGATACCTGCCCAGATGGACTAGGACATTCTTATGTGTACTGTGCTGACCACGACTTGCCCTTCTCTTCCTCCTTACTACACACTTAAGTTCCTGACCTCTAGACTGTCGTTTATTCTTATCATCACAGGTTGGGGGCTCTGACACCTGTAATATCCTCTCTACTTACTGGATTAGTGACTTGTAATGTAAATAGGGGATATAGGATTAGGAATATAATTCAATCCTAATATCAGGCTTTTTCTCCAGATTTATTTTTTCATATTCTCAGATCTCAAGATTAGCAGTGGCTTTGGTTGCCTTAGACATATATTTTCCTGGGTATCCAGGTCCAACTACTATATCAGGAAGACCACAGGTCCTCTCTTGCTTACCTTCTTAAACCAATGAAAATTCATCTCAATAAAACCCAGGGCTTTTGCACTTACCATTTAGAAACAGAGTTCTGATGCTAAATTCCAAAAGAGACTTTAGGAAGATATATTCCATTTACTTTTATAAATAATTTGAGGCTAAATACAATGTGAACTATTGAATAGTCTCACTGGCCAAGGATAAACATTCATTGGGGATGACAATAGATGTCTTTGACCATGATCGAAGAGAAAAGAGGTTCCCAGCAAACATGGTGAACTCTTGGGTCTATTCCTGCTTGTCCCTTTGAGAGACATGCCTCTAGGTTTCTTTGTACAGAAATGATTTCTGGAACCAGACTCATTAGGGCATGTCTTGCCCTCTCTAGGGGGCATCTATATACTGTGGTGTTCTCTGAATACTTTTTCATTGTTTATGGAAAGCCAGTGAAATTATTTGTGCTCTCCCAAAAGAATACAGGACATTTACTTTTAAAGAAAACTTACTTTATTAACTGACACTTGCTAGTGTGGTAATGTAAGAGGACTTCTCAGTTAAACTTTAAATCAAAAAGTCATGTTCAAAATGAAAGTTAGAATAGTACATAATAAACATATTGCTTTGACCTATTGTCCATTTTCCTGAAAAAATTAAGATGATGATAAAATTATGATTATAAAATTCACTTATTTTTAGCTATCTTGAACCTATTTCTTCCCACACCTCAATACAAAAACTTAGAAAGAACTTCTGCTGCACTTAAGCATCCACATTTCACTGAAAGTAATAAACCAAGTGCATTAAATATTTGACACTATTCACCCAAATACTCGTCCTTTCTTTCTATGTCTTAAGAATTTGATGTAGGCATCCATAATTTCTGTAAGTCTTTGATGAATACCAGAATGCAGAGCCAGTGATTTATTGTGGTAGACATAACTGTCATTGTCTACCCTCTTATTTATCCCCTGCATTTACTTCATGCCTCTTCTAGGATAATTTGTTCACATGTACATTCTTCAACACAAAGCCATCAATGTATTTTTCCCCTTCTACAGATGAAATTAAGGCCTCACTGTGGATCTTGAAATGACCCTGTAAGGCAGCTCCAATTTCTATCAAGGACAATCTAAGACCTACAGCCTGCATAAGTAAAGGTACCAATGACCATAGAGACAGACCTAAAGACTTTAATTTTTTTTTCCAATCATTCACCAAAACTATAATGTGATACATTTTCAGCATTTCCCAAACATGTATTGCCATGTCTGACTGCCCAGAGACTTTTAAATCTTCCACTTAATAACATTCCCATGAAGGCTAAGGAAATATAACAGATGCATCATCTCTGCAAAAACATAACTTCTTGTGTGTGTGCATGCACACATGCATATATATGTTTATCTGTGTATGTATACTGATAGATAGGTTAAAGTGACCATGCAGTCTAACACCAGCTCTGTAGACATTGTTACTGAAGTTAGACAATCACCCAGAGAACAGCAAGGTCCCATATACACTAAAACTCTGCTATCAAGCTCACTGACACAGACCTCACTGTAGATCCAGAAATTGTTAGTGAAATAGTTACAAATTCACCAAGGATGGAGGGTGACCCTCTAGTCCTATAATCCACTACAAAGGAAACTAACTTTAAATGTTGCCACTGATACAAATCCAAGTGAAAGAAAGCAAATTTCTATAGATAAATGAAAAAGAAAATATTTTTAGAATATTGTTCTATAGATAATGTAAAAGAAAAAGTTTTAGGTACAGTACAAAAACCATAAACTATAAAGAATTACAAAGTAAAAATGCTTCTGGTTATCCTGAGTTTGTACATTTTGATACTGTATGTTGTAAATAATCAAACTTTTTTCTTTATGTCTATAATTCTCATTTTCAAATGATATTCAAATTGACATGAATTTTAGAATTAACAAAAAACATTTACAAAGATTTTTAAATTTTA
Source organism: Sigmodon hispidus (assembly GCA_004025045.1). NCBI lineage: Eukaryota > Metazoa > Chordata > Mammalia > Rodentia > Cricetidae > Sigmodon > Sigmodon hispidus. The sequence goes on along the minus strand of PVIH01024943.1, from coordinate 6,036 downwards.
TAATTTCAATGACTATATGTTGAAAGTGTTGAATGAAATTACATTTTATATTATCTTACTAATTTTTAAATATTTATTTTCATTATTTTATTATTACATTATGCCTATACGTATGAGGGATATATGTACATGAGAGTAGGTGTCAAGGAAGTCCAGGAGAGGGCATTGGATCCCTTGGGAGTTGAGTAATGGGCAACTATGAGGCACCTAATTTGGGTACTGGGAATTAAAGTTGGGTACTCTGGAAGAGCAAGCAATACAACCATTTAACCAGTAGACCACCTCTCCAGCCCCCTTTTATATTAAATTGACGCTAGAATACAAAATAACCAGTTCCACTATGTCATTTTTGTATGCATATATTACTATACCTCGGCCTTCATCAGCCAAGTACTTATTCTATCTCTGATGTCTCTCTCTCTGGTCCCTAATCATCTTCCAAAGAGTCGGCTATCATGTCATAGGCATTCTGTCTCCCTTTCTTTTCCCCCTCCACATCTTTCTTCCCTTAGACTGTTTTTCCTCTCTAATTTTACCCCATTCTTTCACATACTGCATGCATATATGTACACACATATACTTACATCTATATAAATTTAAATATAGATTCAGTATATGAAATAAAATGTGATATTCGTGTTTTAGGAGACTGACTAAACTTTCTTACATAGTTACATTCTACTGCATCCACACTGCATTTCATTCTTCATTACTGAAAAGTAAATTCTAGGAAATGTGCCTCTGTGTATGCGGGGTGTGTATGTGTGCGCGTGTGTGTGTGTGTGTGTGTGTGTGTGTCTTCCTGTGTAACACATTTCTGGGTTCATTCTTATGTTTATCATCACCTAGGTTGGTGCCATAGCATAGCTACTGTGATTTGTGACATTGTAAAAATGAGTATGTAGTTTCTTAGCACTTAGTAGTTGACTTAGATTACTCTGATATATACCAGGGGTTGTAAAGGTGGGTCATATTATAGCTCTAGCCTTGAGTTTTTAAGAAGCCACTATATTTATTTATTTCCATAATGATTAGCCCAGTTTACTTCCTTTCTGGGATAAGAGTACCTCCCTCAGTCCCCACATCAGCATTCATTGTAATCTGCTTTCTTCGTGATATCCATTCTTACCCTGATAAAATGCATTTTCAAAGTAATTGTAGTTTGCATTTCCCAGACAGTTAAGCATGTTGAAAACGCTTTCCAATATTTGTTAACCAATTGTATTTCTTCTTTTGTGAATTGTAAACTGAGTTTTCTACTGAATGGATGGTTTGGTTTTTCGGTGTTCCTTATGCAATCTAGATATAAATGCCCTATCTGATGTGCAGTTGGCAAATAATATTTCCTGTTCTGAATGCTATCTCTTTGCTCTGATCATTGTTTCCTCAGCTGTGTACAGTTCTAGTTGATGCAACCCCTTTGTCACTTCTGGGGTTTATCTACTGTGTTACCATTGTCCTTACCTGAGGGGGCGGTCTTAGCAGCCCAGACTGACTAACTACTACATAACCTCACATTCAGGGCTTTGAGTTGGACCACCACGAAATTTACCCCTTCTATGATGTGCCAGAGGGGCTGGTCCTGAGAAACCCATGAGGATCCAGTACTGATGGTATATCAGAAGCCAGAGGCCTTGAACCAGACCAACAAGTCATTGCAATGAACATTTGCAAGTAAAGTTGAATGAACAAAACAAACACTATACGGCACATCACAGTTCTCAATGGTGCTAAGAAAAATGGAGAGAAAAGGTGGAAAAGATGGAGGAGAGAAGTGAGTTGTTTGTTTGCTTTTGAACTCATATTTTTTAAATTTTCTTTTGGAGGGGACACTATAGGGGTGAGAGGCAGATAGGAGAGAATGGGAAATGAGCAGGACTGGGATATATGATGTGAAATTCCCAAAGAAGCAATAAAAAATATTTTTAAAAGACAGGAAAACAGGTCACAGACCATGTATGACATGAAAGCAAAGGAAGATATTATTGGGGGAAAGAAAAACCACCAAAGAAGAGAGGCCAAAGAGATGTGAGGAAGGACAGTAAGGGGTAGAAGATGAATTAGAGCAGAGGAGAATGATTCATAATGCAATGTGTGAAAATGCATAATGAAACCCATTACTTTGTATACTAACTATAAAAATTAAAAACTGAAGGAAGTAGATAAAAACAAGAATTTGTGTCTAATAACACAAATTTATGATAAATAATGTTGGCTTCATTTAAAGAGATATTTATTTAGAATTTATGCTGTGAAACATTTTGACCCCCATATTTCTATTTCTTGATCTGCATTTAAAAGAAACAATGATACAATGAAGCTTTGAGAACAGTAGACCTGAATAAATAGTTCTAAAAAATACCTTATATGAATGAGTCACTTTAAAGCATGAAGGAAATTAATATATTCATGGAATTATCTCAAAAATATTCATAATTAAAATTGTTCAGAAAATGCCAAAATAACATCACATATTGACCATCACATGAAATTTAGAAACAAGGAAGGGACTTTTGGTTCACCTAAAAGGAAGCATTAGCTTAGGCCTAATATTGGCTTTGGAAATAAGTGTCTTTAATAACTTCATTGCTGTCTAACTTAGGAGCCCAGTGTTTGTAGCAAAAAAACATACATATGAAAATGTTAATACTAAATTAAAATGTAGCTCTCTTTCATGAAGAGACAAATACATCTCTACCTGTTGCACCAAAAAGCATAACTACAAATCATATGATGATGTTTAGGACAGTAGTTCCAAGCACCTACTTCTCAGAGATGTCACAGGAGACAATAGCGTAGCCTGGCCAATTACAATGACCAAATCAAGTTACAAAACCACTTAGATCTTTGCAGTTGTAATACTGTCTGTTAATAAGGAACAGAAAAAAGCCCTTGGGATTTTAAGGAGTATCTCAGCCAGCACATTGTATATGAAAACACAGACACACCTAATTTTCTGGTCTCACTGGATTTTCTCCCACTGGATTTTCAATAGTATGCTAATAAAAACGAGTGCATCTAGTGGTGAGGTACTTATGGTCTTACTACACAGATGGTCTCAATTCCTACATAACAAAGTACTGCTATAGGAAGATGATTCCTGAAGCCTTTTCTTGTAATATTTGACCAGCAGGTAACATTCAATCTTTCTTTTATATTAATATATAAATGTCCCAAGTGAAGACTTCAATGATTCTTTTGGACTAGTCAGTCTCAGGCCAGAACATCACCTCTACTTCTTTTATTAAATAATGTTTTATTTATTCTTTGAAATTTTTATATAATTTATTTTTATCATATTCATTTTCTTCTAATTTTTCCCAGACTCTCCACCTCCCTATTCAGTCAATTTTCTCTCTCTCTCTCTCTCTCTCTCTCTCTCTCTCTCTCTCTCTCTCTCTCTCTCTCTCTTTTCTATACATCTCCTGCCCCTCCCTCTCCCTCTGTCTCTTTGTATTGTGTCTGTCTCTCTTTCTGTTGCTCTGTCTCTGTGTGTGTCTCTGTCTCTGTTTCTTCTCTTTTTCTTAAACCTGTTCACTCCAGTTAACCATCTACTCCTGGGTATGATGCCAGTCTTGGATTATTATCAATGTACTAGGTATCACTCCATTGAAGAAAACTGACTTCCCCTCTCACGGAAGTGATCAAATGCCAATAGCTGCTCAGCTAGTGGTGAAACTTCATGCCTACCTGCCTTCCTCCCTAGTGGGGTTTTTGTCTAGCTTGAACTCTTACAGGTCTTATGAGTACTGTCACAATTGCCGTAAGTTCCTAAGTGCATCTGCCCCCTTGTGTCTTCCTTGATGTTATCCGCTGCTCTGGCTCTTACAATCTTTCTTTCCCCTCTTCTGCATAGAACCCTGAGCCTTGAGGCAACAAGTGTAATATATATGCTCTGTTTAGAGCTGAGAAGTTTGAAGTCTCATATTCTCTGTACATTATGTGTATGTAGGGGATTTCTGTGCTAGTTGCCATCCCCCACAAGAAGAAGCGTCTCTGATGAAGGTGAGTGATGTGCTGATCTGGGTTTATCAATAAGCCATAAAGACTCATTGTATTGTTTGTCCTCTCAGCCGACACTAAGCACTGCTTGAATACAAGAGGTAGGGAGTCACACTCCTAGAAGGGAATTCATCCATGAATAGACATTTAAATTACTTCCATATCTTGTGTACAGTTAAGAGAAACACAGAAGCACAGATATAACATATTCTGCTCTAACATGACAGTTTCTACAGATACATAACTAGAAGTATAGCTACTGGTAGCATACAGAAACTCTACCATTAGTGTGATAGGAATCTCTATACTGTTTTTCAAACATGACTATGCTAAGTTAAAATCCAAAGTGAACCATGCACTGACATCATCTTGGAGATTTCATTTACAGTTACCTCGTCATTATAGACGTTGAATATATTTCATGTTTCAATACCTAAATTGATAATTCAGGAATTAATGTATAATGTATTAGGATATTTCTTGTGAACAGTATTTCCTTAATAATAATTTGTGTTGATTTTATTGGTCTGTTGATTCCACTAATTACTCTTTCTTTTTTTATTAAATTAACTGACTTCTTGATATCTGTTTTAAATGAAACTATCTGATGTTGCCCCCATGTGGCTAACATAAGCATCTGATATTTTGCTAACATAGTTTATAGGAAACCATAATGTAATATTATGGAATACATTTTTGCTCATTCTGGACAGTACTTACAGTATAAATAATGACATCAAATACAATTATTTGTTAGGCTTTTATTAGAATTAATTTCTAAGTGAAACTCTCATTTATAATAATTATAGTAATTATAATAACCTGGTGGTGTTAGGCTGCCCCAATAAATTAACCTTGGAAACTTAATATGAACTAACACAGAATAGCTATCTCACTTCTACTTTGTGTACTGTATATTTCATGTTCTCACATTTGAAGCCCAGACTGGTAAAAAGTGTGCCTGTATTGTAGATGTAGCATGTGAAATATGCCATCATGGAAAGGAAAAGACAGTTGTCCATTATTCCTCCCATTTAATTTTGAAAATACACACACACATCTGCTTTCACAACAGATTGGTATGCACTGCCCACAGTGGCACTTAACTACAAGACTCAAAAGCATGGGCTGCAAAGGGCTGAGAAATAGAGTTGAATCCAATACTGTAAACAAGCATGCAGCCATCATTTCAAGCATTTGGGATCTCAGAACATCAGCATTCTTATGCATTCATTCTACTATTTGAAATCTCAGAACATCAATGTTCTATGCATTCATTCAGACTCATGACTTAATCAAATGTCAGATCTGTGAGTGAGTCCTGTGTTCTAATGAGTCACTGTCTAATTTGTATCTGTGGCCTTAAGATAAATGGTGATTAGCATGCTGAAATCATCATTATGTAACTTGGTTTGGGAACCCTTGGGGGAGAATAAGCAAGAGGCCAAAGTGAGATCCACATTTATTTTTAATGGAATAAATGTAGAATGCACTATATCAGTCATAAGGTGATTTAATGTGTACTGATAGCCACTGGTTTTTTTTATTTCAGTAAGAAACATCTCAAAAAGATGGAAACTGAAAACCACACCATGGTAACAGAGTTCATTATTTTGGGGCTAACTGAGGACCCCACCCTTTGTTCCATCCTCTTTGTGTTGTTCCTGGGGGTCTACCTCACCACTGTGTTGGGCAATGTCAGCATAATCATATTGATCAGAAGAAGCCCTCAGCTCCACACCCCCATGTACCTCTTCCTCAGCCACTTGGCCTTTGTGGACATTGGGTACTCCAGCTCAGTCACACCTGTCATGATTGTGAGTTTCCTGAGACAGGGAACCACCATTCCTGTGGCTGGCTGCATAGTCCAGCTTGGCTCTGATGTGGTCTTTGGGACTGCTGAGTGCTTCCTGCTGGCTGCCATGGCCTATGATCGCTATGTGGCCATTTGCTCACCCCTGCTCTACTCCACTCTCATGTCTCCCAGAGTCTGCTTCATCTTATTGGTTATCTCCTATGTGGGTGGTTGTGTGA
>PVIH01024942.1:0-21641 GCA_004025045.1 Sigmodon hispidus | reverse complement strand
GGCCAGAAGTGGAGGCTGATCTAAGCATTATTGGGTCAGGGGGACCATAGGACTGTCTGCTCCCTGCCCAGGGAGGGGATGGGGAGTTGCAGAGGAAAAAATGACCAGATGTGTTGGGAGGGGGAAAAGACCTTGAATAAGGATATACAGGGATGGAAAAAAAATTCAGAGGGAAAGATGAACACAAAGAAAATATAGGAGTAGCAATCTTATTTGTATTTCCACCCTTGATAAGCCATGCTTATGATTCTTATCCTCTGTATAGTTATTGTTAACCCTTCCACATTTTAAATTCTTTTTTTTACTGTGTTTTTTTTGATAAATACAAAATAAAGAAGGAAAAAAAAATAATCCTCAAAATTTAATTCCCCAGAAGGATTGACTGAATTTTCATGGGAGCAAGTAATTTAATACCTAAGTTCTAATTAATTAGTATTTAATAACACACTTAAATTGTAAAAGTAACAGAAAATATTTTAAAAAATAAACTTTAACTTTATAAAAATGACTTAAGCTTTGAGAAATGATAGTTTATATTTTTACAGAAACAAAGCAAAGAATTGGATGAATCAAAAAATTGAAGATTGAGAGTAAATCCACTTGATACTTAAGAACTACCTCTCCCAACTTTCTTCCACTAGTCTCGTTAGTACAACCTCAAGTCAAATGCAATAGCTGTGCATTAGCATGAAATCATATGCATGATAAGTTTTCATTAATTTCTGAAGAGATTTTTTTCATTGAATAATTATTTTTATTATACTTATGAATAAGTTACAGGATGACATTTATTTTATCAGTCTTTTATTATGAATAGTATCCTCATAACTGTTACTTTTACAACTCAGAGAAAAATCTTTTCTAAGAAATGATAAATTGCCTGTGGCCTTGAGGATATGTTAAATTGATTCTACTGGCTTTATCTATTGATTTTCACCTCACAAAAACTAAGGATTTATCTCTTTTTTTTTCCCCAAAGCTTCAGCTCTCTTATAGCTACGTTTATGTTATAAAGTTCCAGAAAAACATCACTCTCCTGTAATGCCAATATTAAATGTTGATATTGTAGAGTTATATTTAAAAAGTACTTCCTAAGATTTGGGAAACTGTTTAATTATTTTAGCCCTCATGAATTATTTCTACATAAAATACCTGTTTGTTTATTAGTTTGTTTTTAAATTGGGTAGCATTTTTCATTTTCCCTTCATGGATTTTTGGTTTCTTTCTACATGATTTATCATATTAGCTCATGTTTTAAGATAAGTAGACATGACATATAAAAGACTCACTATAATACCTTGGTTATAAAGAAGCAGAAGTTGATTTGTATTGTAACCTAGCACTTTCAATAGCAGACATCAAGAATCCAGTATTTACTGCACTTCCATCAAGGCCTGACTAGCAAGAGGTGTTGATGTCTCACGGTATTCCTGATGAGTTTGGATGAGTAGTTCATTATCTGACAGTGGAAAAAGCATGAATTCCTCCTGTTTAGGCTTGTTATTTATTATATACAGATATTCATTGTACTCTTCTTGTTTGAATTTGTTTTCCTCAACTTTTACATATTTGAATCATCTTTTATCAGCGTTGCTATTCTCTGCTTTCTGGGAAAAGTATATTGTTACATTGTACTTTTTTCTGTTGTTCTTTTCTTTGTCTCCTACTCTTCATAGACTTGGCTTTCTGGATTATTTTATTTGGCTTTACTAACCACTCTAATACATCTTTATTTTTCGCTTTCACTGGTTCATATTTATTATTTTATTTTTATAAATGTATTATATTTTGTTTTATTATAAAAGTGCAATATTTTCATATTTTATTATTTCCAAAGTACTGTTTATCCTAAGATCCTCGAGGTGCACGTTGACATGACTTGCTGCAGATAGATAGACCTCAATAAACATTGTTTTGAATTTGTCTTGAAATTAATAGTTTCTTGATGATGTCATTTCACATCTATTGCTGGGATAAAATATCCTGAAATAAAAAGACAAGGGTATATCTTGTCACCAAGATAAGTAACTGTGGAAAGATCTAGGAAGTACTGGGAACATCATATATATTGTAGGGAACAAAAAAAATCAATAAATGTATGCTAACTATTTTGCATGACCTCCACTCAACTTTATTTTATTGTCCTGCAGTTCAGGTACTTCTCTTAGGAAATGATGCTGCTCACAGTATCCATATCACATAACTTATTTAAGACCATCAGAATCATAAGCCCATAGGCCAACTGAATTAGACAATTGCTTACTAAAATTCTCTTTTCAGGTGATTCTAGATTTTATTGACAATGCAAGTCATCAGACCTTGGACAATGCCTGAGGAGTCTTATGATAATTATGTATCAAAACGGAATGGGAGATGTACTATCGGAATTTTTTAAATACTTTCCTCTTACTTTATTGTTTTTTGAAAAGCAATATCAAACATTATATAAAAAAGCAAATCATTCAGAATACATAACAAAAAATCATACAGTAATAAAACTTCTCTTTTCTCTAAAATACGTGAGATGTAAAAAATAAAATCTGAAACTTCTTAAGCCAGGTTAGACTGAGCTACAGATAAAGAAAGTACAATAGGTAACAGCTAATGCCCATGGATGAACTATGGCCACCACAAATTTCTGCTAAGCAACCCTTCTATAGTCAGACCAGAAGTTTTGTAAAATTTATGTCTGCTTCAGTCCTGCTCTCTACCTAATACAATGATCCAAATCTCTGAATTGAAATCCACTTAACAAGTCACCTTGTTTCTATTGTTATAAAAATTGTCATTCATTTGACTGAACAGACTACAAGAAATAATTCAGTCATATAGACATTCATTTTATCATTTCAAATGATTATTTTTATTTTGCTCCCTGAATCATCATAACATTTAGAGAAGATATTATTGAATCATAAGCTTTTTTTCAACATAGTATACACTTAACTAAGTACATTTCATAGTTTTCACATTATTACTAAATAGCAATATTATTTGTAAAGGCTCAAAATTTAGTTTTTCCATATTAATATAATTTATTCAACATTTTGTTGTAGCTCCTTTTTTAAATTTGCATTTTCAAGGACCTCGACAAAATAACTTTATTTCATTTGCAAATCAAAATATAGCACCTATGATATGATGCAGATGAAGAGAAAGGATGTTATTTATGAAAGATTACATAAAATGCATGCAAATCACAAAAGTAGACATAGTATCTAATAAGTTGTCAATTCAATTACATCTTCTAAGGTATAGTTGGATTATTTCCTGCAAGTTTATTTCAAATTGTATTGTCAGGGATGTTTGTAAAACAAGTAAAGTAGATGCTAAGGGACATTAGTAAGGAGGATGTCTCATGACCTTTCTACCATTAGCTAACATTCTGAATTTAAACTGAAAAGTACAATACACAAAAATTGTATGAATGCTCATTTTCATTTTGCGTTTGCAGTGATTTTTTTATATTTAACCTTCATTTACATTATATAAAAATTAATTTCTTTAAAATTCTTGTCAATTTATTAGAACAACTTAGTATTTGCTACATTTATGTATACAAAGTACCTTTATGAGAGTAAAATATTTCCTATGAGGTACAAACACATAACTAACCTTAAAAAATTTGTTTGTCAATCAAAGACAATCTAAGAATATTATAGTAAAATATATAAATAACAAGAAATGTGGATTTTAATTGGGACAAAATATGCCTCAAAATAAAAATTAAAAATAAAACAATAATATACTGTGGCCAACAATCTGGAAGAAATAAGTGCCAATTCATACATTCTGATACAGTTAATACATAACATATTTCAGAAATAATGAAGTCACTGTAGAGGAAGCAAATCAAGGAACCATGCCATCAATACTTGTAGGTAAGACCAATGGGCTGTTTATAATTTGTCTACACAATAACAGACATACCTGGGAAAAGAGAATCTCAGTTGAGTGTTTGTTCAATTAGATTGATCTCTTCTCATGTATATGAGACATTTTCATAGTTACTGATTGATATACTAAAGTACAGGACACTGAGGAGACTGTCATGCTTATACTGGAAGGTCTAAGCTTAATAACAAAAGTAACAGAGAAACTTAAAGGATGAGTGTATTGATACAAAATGATATCTTGTGCATAATATGCATGCAAGTTCAAACAGAACAAATCATTGCTTTAATGAGGTGTAGGAACTGAGTCGTACCACTAGATATTGGCCATTGAGTGACAGGGAGTCAATATTATCTAAGAGTTTAACACCTGATCATGTAACTGAGATCAAGTAAAAAACCACTAAAGTAGAAATTATTTATCATATTTTTTATATAAAAGAATCAATATTTATTAAAGATTCATATGATGTTCTTACAATCTGATTTGGTGCAACAGATGATTCAGACAACTATGCAACAACTAGTAATAACAACCATTAATCCATCTATTTATCACAATTAGATGACTTTAAATGTTTAATAAGAGTCAGTTATTAAGGAGTAGAGCTGAAAGGATCATTTACCTTTATTTGCTTCAATTTTTGACACATTGGAACTACTGGATGAGAGAATAGTCAATAAAAATACACTGAGATAATTACTGTGTCATACAGATAAGGACCCTCTACTTTAATGGATTGCATAATGGTTATGTCTGAAGCCACAAACATATAATCACCAAAAAGGAACCCACATAGTTGTATTTTTATGTTTTCGCATATATTTGTTGTGTCTGTCTATATGTATACAACAATAATAAAGAAAAACAGTTATTAATTTTAGAGTGAGGCAGAGATATAAAAGTGGTTGGGGGAGAAAATTTATATAATTGTATTTAAATTAAATATATTTTTGTAAATGAATGGAGTTAAAACTATAAAGAGAAATACAGATCATCATATGTAAACTATTTGGATCATAGCAAAAATGTTGCCAAAACAAAGAGAGTAAAAATCATAAAATTTTAGATATAGTTGTGCATGCTTAAAGGTGAAAAGCAAAGAATGTGATCCAGTCTTAAAGTCAAACATTATGATTTTGTGTAATTTTTTAAAAAACCAATACACTAGATACCTGAACTGAATAATGAGAGAGAATATATTCAGAAGTAAAAAGAATTTCAAATTGTTTCATAATTACAAGAGAAGTAAAATAAGTGCCAAGATTCTTGTAGAAGAAACATAGCTGTGAACTGGACTTCAGCGGTGAGATCTGAGAGAATCATTTGTAGTTGTACCTAATCCTAAAAGCAGCTGTTACAATCACAAGGAGTTGCTATGTTTATTGTGTTGATGAACAGATTGAATTAAGGTAGTCTAGACAAGCCCTTAGTCAAAAACCTGACTTTAGGTAAATATGGTAGGATATGTAGGAGATAAAATTTGTAAATCACTATCAATCATATGTTGCATCATTAAATAGATGTACGTTTAGAAAAATCAGTGCTATTTTAAAGTTATGTTTATATGCATGTATTTCAATGTAGACTAAAGAAAATTTGTGGACATTTTTGTATGTTTGCTTATTTATTTTTTTTCACCATGTATATCTTGTGGAATATACTAAGACCAATACTATAGAAGGAACCTTAGTTGTATGTGCCTCAACTTGTGATTCATCTTGCCAGACTGTAACTATATACAATTAGCTTCAATGTGCTTATAAACATCAGAGTATGTGACTTATTTCACTTAATATATATGAAAAGACTATCTATTATAAAAATTATTTGATATTCCTCAGAATGACAATTAATATTATAGTATAGTTTAACCTTACACTTACAGTACCTATGCCAAACATTTTGATTGCTAATTCTTTTGCATCATTTGCCATTCATTGATCATTTTAAGAATGGAATGTTTTGTTATCTACCTGACACTTATTCTGTAGCTCCTTAAAATAAACATAAAGAACATATTTCAAAAGTATCTGATTGAACAAATTGATTCTATCTAAAAACAACCATGTTATAATTTTATTTTAGAAAATAAAAATACTATCAATGCAAAAATATAACTATTCAGTTGTATAATGCTCTCAGAGTCTATTCTTTTATTGATTACAGTTCAACTATAGCTATGATACTTTGAAAACATGAAGGATCAGGTGATTTGTAAAGTTAACAGAATTGAGGTGGAATGAAATGGTTAGCAATTTTTAGATTAACTCATAAATTTTCAGAGAAAAGGAGCAATTCAACAACAAACTTGATGCAATGCCTAGCAAGTAAAAAAAAAAATACAGTGACAAGCACATATAAAGTAGAAGTGCTCAATGTATTCAATAAAAGAAATAAAGTGACCTAAACATTCACTCTCCCCTCTCTCTAGTTTTCAACAGCATTATATGTCAGAAAACACACAAAAGGCGTTCCCTAATATAATGAAGAATGAATAGATGAACAGATCAAAAAAAAGGAGCTGATAAGTGCTAATAAGTTTAGCAGCAAAAAGTTAAAATATACAAATTAAAAAGAACTTTATATCCAAGTTTGTTATATAATTAATAGAAAAGTCAATGTGAGAATTATTTTGAGATATATTTAATTATTATCATTTTAAATGATACATTATAAATTTAAGAAATCAAAATTACATATATATGCATATGTAGGCATATATATATGACATTTCTTTGGCCATTTTAGACTCTATTATTTTAAAAGTTTCCATATTTATCATGATACAAGTCTTCTCAGAGTACCTATAAGAGTACATTTTAAGCAACAGAGCCTGTTTTCCACAGTCATAACAAGCATTCCTTTAAGGCAATAGTATTCTTTTAAATAAGCAATACTTAACTTTTGCCATATTCATTATACTAATGTATTTCTGAAATCAAAATTGTAGTGACACCTACTAATATAACTCACCTTAATGGATGAAATTTAGTATTGTCTATATGCACAGAAAATTATTCTCTACTCTCTTTACTCAAAACCATCATGCATGTTGGCCGATGTAATAAGAACTATCTCTTCATATGTAGCTGGTAAGGCATCTCAAACATCAGCCAAATGTCTAAGGATAGCCAAGAACTGAACACTGTTAGGGTAATGGGAGCTTGAATATGGGCTTTAAAGTCAACTTCCTATGCCTTTGGATATCAATCAGGATATTTCTGGCTAAGTAACTATATTAAACCCAGAAATATCTTCAAAGTAAATTTATTTTAATTGACAGAATTATTGGCAATGAAGGACAATTTAAATTAATAAAAATATACACACCATGGAGGGATAGCATTAGTATCACTCCAAGCAGGATATCACAGTTTTCCCCTTTGCTGTTTCCCTCAGCATATTGTTGTGGAAATGTACCCTCTTATGTTTATAAAAAGTTGAAAGCCATTTTAGTTTATTATATACATAGAAAAATATAAAGGCATGACATAAAAGAACATGTTCCAGTAACGCATCTTTTATTCAGAAATAGGGAAGTGTTTTAGAAGCCTCTTAAAAACCAACAGATTATTTCTACTATTAACAATGCCTGTCAAAATTCCAAAGATGTGAAATGCCTGTGGGTTATCAATAAAGTGAGTGCACAAAAGGTGTATGTTTAATATGCTTTTAAATTAGGATAATAGTAATTTTTCAGCCATTGAGATATTTTTAAATATGAAAAGATTGACTGTATTCAAAACAATACTTTAGGTCTTTTGTTACATTGACAAGAGCAAAGAAATTCATTCTTTGCATTTGACATTTCCAGCTCCTGCTGTGAATTCCTGTTTCATTATGTGATTTTAATAGGGTGACAGTTTTTAGTTATCCTTTGTTGCTTTAATTCAAACTGCATGGCATTTCTCTTTTTGTATTTGTTTTTGTCTTCTTTTTGACACTTTATGATTCTGTGGATAATATGTTTTGTGAATCTAAAACAGAAAAAAAGGTACAAAATTGCATCATCTCTTATTCCTCAAACACTCCATGCTTAAAATTTGGCTTTTCATATTAAATTTTTTAAAGTAACCTTATAAAATATTGTCATTGTTTATTTGTATTTTAAACAACATATGGTCCTGCTAATGTTTAAGTATCATGTCCATATACTTTTCAGTGTGAAAAATGAACAGATAAGTTGTGTACAACCTTTCTCAATATTTTTATCTTAATAGCTACATAATTAATTTTAATATAATTATTTTTATACTCTTATGCAAAATACAAATCACATATCTTGTTTGTGGAAGCCACAATATTTGTCAAATTCCCAAGTCAATATATCACAGTTAGTTTCAATACAGATAGAATAACTACTCTGAAGCAATGATCTATTGTTTATGGTTTTTCACTATTAACTATACAAATTTATTTTAAACTTAGTAGGAATTAAAAGAACTGTAGCATAGAGCAGGTAATAGTGATAATCATATACTTGAAATGCAGAATGCATGGTTTGAAGTACTTGGTGAATATATTTGCATGTCAGGTAAAATCCCTGAATGTTCATGTGATACTTCCTTACTTTTGTTCTTATAGGTGAAAGGCTTTACATGACATAAGAACCATATACAATTTTACAAAATGGTTTTGTTCACTACAAAGATTTCCTACATGGTAGTTTTCACAAAGATGCTGTAGAGCTCCAACAGTTGGCCATAAGTATTTACTGGATTGTCAATTTTATCATTTTTAGGCCATGATAAAGTTTTCTTATCTTGTGTCACTTGATCACATAATATTCTTAACTATAATATAAATTTTGATTGTATTATGAAAGGTAATTTAGTAGAAATATGTATTGTGTTTCTATTAGCACATTTCTTGTACTTTGTACAAAACTCCTTCTTATTATGTCTCATTAAATAGTATTACTAATGTGTACACTATTGTGTAGAGTATTTATGCTCTTATATACAACTGCATTCATTGGAATCTTCTTCTGATGGTTTTGGACAAATTTTGTGTAATCTCCAGCTGCGAAACATATCAAAGCTTTTTTATTTTCAAAAAGTAAAGTAGCTGTGGCAAAGAATGGTACAATTTTGTACAAAATTTTTATTTCCCTATACTATGATTGAGTTATTGCAGCTAAACATGGAAAATAAAGACTCCTTATGCAACTTAAATTACCTCCAACATTGGATCTGAAGATAAATGTAGTAAAGCATTTGGCAGTCAATATATATTCTAGATAATGTCTTTGTCTTTTTTAAATTTTATAAATGCCACATGCAACATTTTATCTTTTGCCTTAAAATGAAAAGGATGACAAGTCCACAACTGTAGATTGAGGGAAAGTTCAGGGATATGGAAGCCCTTTTCATTTTTGGGGGGATTCAATTCTCATTCTATAACAGACAAATAGCTATAAACATTCCTAGAAATTGTTTCCACGCAGTTCACTGAGCCACATAAACATCCTCTTATCAAATATCTCAGCCAGCTTGTTTCATAGAAAAGCAGTGTGATCAGAGTCCATGCAGACTGAATTGCACTTGGGATTATAACATTGACACACCACTCTGGAAGAATGGTTACTGAAAATATACCATTATCCTTGACACTTGAAGAAAAGAGATTGTAATGGTCTTAAGGAAATGAAATTAGAAAAGCCAAACAAGAAAGATCACCAATAAAACAAACATAAACCAGCTGAATAATTTTTGTGCCAATATTCAAGGACGTGTTAATTTGTTTAAACAAAAGAGTCACATACAAAACAAATTATATCTACAATCATCTCCATAAAGAAACCACTAACATCCTTCTGAATGAGCAAGAACAGTCATGCAATCATCGCTACATATTTCATGTACTTTTTGCACTAGACTTTGTAATAAGTTCTGGAGTTGGGAGCTGTTTATTTTCATTGTTTTAGGAAAAATGCTCTAAGGTTGTCCACATAGCATTCCTATTACAAAATACATCTGTAGGAATCTAGGAAGTATTAGTGATTTTTTGGTTTTCTAAATATTGAGCGAGTATAACTGTACCAAGTTTAGATTCTAAGATTATGAAAATAATACAAATCAAGATCATCAATGCTAATAAAGTTTATGTGAGTTTTCCCATCTCAGATGTTTGTTTCAGTTTCTGCCAAAAATAAAATGTGTTAAAACATTGTGACAGAAAAGACAAACAACAAAAAAAAAGACTTAACCTTACCTTATAGTAGTAATTCTAGGCTCACTTTGAAAAATATCATAGGTATGCTGAAGAAATACTTGAAATTATGGTATAAGATCAAAAAATAAAATGAGCAAATAATGCTACAAATGGGTAGTATTACTCATAATCATTTTAAAAATTAACGTCATATTTATGAACCAAGTTCTGGAAAGGTTAAGACATACTAGAATCTCAGTAATTAATACCAAAAAAATATATAATTTTCCCAAAGTCTTTCACAAGTCAGAATTGCTATATATGTAAAACAAAATTCTCAAAATGTTGAGTGTGGGAGTAATGGATATATATACTATATGTGGAATTATGGGGTGAAAAATGCTTAGGGAAAGAGTAGAGTGTGTCTAATCTAAGATGAATAAATTGAGTCAGAGAAGCAATCCTTGTGCTGAAACACTTATCAGACAGAATATACAAAGTCAAATAAATTGCAATTTAATATTAACTTAAATGCTAATGGATGAAAATAATATAGTAGAGAATAATGTCATAGAAGTAAGCAAGGACATTTTGAAGAAAAAAATATTAATGGGTCACAGATTAAATAATGCAGGAAGGTCAAGCAATAGTTGAACTGTAAAGTATTTATTGCATTTTTGAAATAAGAGACTGTAGAAAATATATTTTTGTTATAATTGTACAGGGTAAATGCATTATGATAACAGGCTGAGGGGCTAATGAGAGGTCAGAAAACTGACATTATTTCCAGATTATAGAAGATTTAGTTTCAAATAAGCCACATAATATTGTTAGACAGAGAGAAAAAAGCCACTTATATTTAGCTGAAGATTGCTTTTGAATATTTTTAAGAAAGTAAAGGAAGAAACCTGTTATCTAAAGCATGAGCTATAAAAAACAGATTTTCCACATTTGTATTACATGTATATCATTTGATTAAAGGTGTATGCAGACCCAAACCATTAAATAAATCAAACTACAAATGTAAGAAGTAAGTTATTTTTTAAGCCCACACTATTAATAGTGAGAGACCATCACTATGGTCATTGTAAAAGAAAACACCTGCCATCCATCTCAAAAATATACTCTAATATATAATATACACCATATTATACCATTGGAGCTGAAATTACTGTGGCTGCTGGCACCAGACCAGCCCTCCATTTGATCCACATAAAAGAATTTAAAGGGGACTCAAGTCAATTTCATGGCAGTGAAAGAGTCCTATCATGTTATTTTTCATTTCTATCTTCTTGTCATGTGAACTCCTGTAGTTTTCATTGGATTTGGTAGCAGAATGAGCCCCCCAAAAATCAGTGTTGGAACCAAAGCAATTAATTGTACAATGTAGTCATCTAATTCTAAAGGATACAGGAATGTCAAGCTTATTTTTTTTGGTAAATTACAGTCATGCTCCATAACAGAGAGGAACTTGAAGCACTATTGTTCCTAAGTGAGGATGACCTGCATTTGGCCAGCTCAATAAAGATCTTGAGACTGTTTCATAAGCTGGAGCAATGCATCAATTTCCCCTCAAGTCAGGTTTAGGTAAAATTAAAGCAACTTTCCTACCTTTCTTCACACTCTCTAAAATTACTTGTCCTCTGTTACTTTTCAGGTAAAATTGAGATAAAATGGCAAAAATTAAAGTCCAAGAAATGAACACTGAAAAATATTTGCAGTATTTGCACATATGTTTTATTTGGTCTGTTTGCTACTTTCATTCAGTAAACCTTTAAACATGTCAAAATATTATTATCCCTTAATTAGAGAACAAAACTGATGCTCAGATTAATTACTATATTAAAAATCAAGTTAAATCAAAGTTATTTTATGACCATTGTGATAAATGATGCCTTTAAACAATATAATATGTGCTGTAATATGTCCTTTAATCTTTTAGAAGAAAGTTAATCCTTGAATATTTTCAATAGATTAAAATAAAAACATAATCATACTTTTCTGGTTTTAAAGACAAAATGAATACCCATAAATTGTTTGGTTAAACAATATTAAAATTTATGCAAATATGTTTCCCTCTGTAAAATCCACAGGGATCACTATGATTTTGATGATTGAGTAGGTAACTCTTTTTTAGTAAAACCATGACATAAAAATTATATATTGTTATCCTGATATCTTATATTCCTTTTTTAAAATGCAAGGCAATGGGTAGATACATAGAAACATTTATTTCTATAGGCAGAATATTTCTCAGAGACAATATTAAGCAATATGGCCATAGAGAAATAAGAAGTTGGAAATAATAACACTTTATTTGAAAATTCAATGTCTCAAATAAATCACTGCCATCTGCTGCACATTAATTTCATATTATGTGCATATTCAAGTTATACTATAGAGTTACAGTAATAAAAACAACCTGGTACTGGCATAAAAACAGACTTGTGGATCAATGGAATAGAACTGAGGATCATAGCATTAACCCAAAAAACTATGAACACCTGATCTTTGACAAAGGGGCCCAAAATATTCAATGGAAAAAAGATAGTATCATTAACAAATGGTGTTGGCATAGCTGGATGGTAGTGTGTAGAAAAATGCAAATAGATCTAAGCTTCTCAACCTGCATAAAATTCAAATCCAAGTGGATCAAAGACTTCAACATAAACCCAACCACACTGAACTTGATAGAAAAGAAAGTGAAAAATACCCTTCTATGAATTGGCACAGGCGTCCACTTCCTAAATATAACACCAGTGGCACAGACACTAAGAACAACAATCAATAAGTGGCACCTCCTGAACTGAGAAGCTTCTGTAAAGCCAAGGAAACAGTCATTAAGACAAAATGACAACCTACAGAATGGAAAAAGATTTTCAACAACCAGACAAGTGAGAGAGGACTGATCTCTTATAGAGAACTCAAGAAATTAGAGCCCAAAACCTTCAATAGCCCAATCAAAATATGGAGTTCAAAACTAAAAAGAGAATTCTCAGCAGAAAAATTATAAATGGCTGAAAGACACTTGAAAAAAGTCCTCAACATCTTTAGCCATCAATGAAATGCAAATCAAAACAACTTTGAGATACCACCTTACACCTGTTAGATTGGCTAAGATAAAAGACACAAATGACAGCCTATGATGGAGAGGTTGTGGAGCAAGGGAAACAAGCCTCCATTGTTGGTGGGAGTATAAGCTTGTTCAGCCACTCTGGAATGCAGTAGGATGGTTTCTCAGAGAACTGGGAATCAATCTCTCTAAGGATCCAGCAATACTATTTCTGAGCATACACCCTAAAGATGCATATTCACATTCCAAAGACAGTAGCTCAACTATATTCATAGCAGCATTATTCATAATAGCAAGAATCTGAAAACAACCTAAATGCCCCTCAACTGAAGAATGGATTACCAACCTGTGGTGCATCTACCCAGTGGAGTACTACTCAGCATTAAGGAATAATGGTTTCCTAAAATTTTCAGGCAAATGGATTCATCTGGTGAATATTCTCCTGAGAGAGGTATCACAAACTCAGAAAGACAAGTAGGGGATGTACTCACTCATTAGTAGACTCTATACAAAAATGCAAAAAGCAAAGCATGTCAGAGCTGCAAATTACAACCACTGAACAGCTTGGGATCTGAAACACCTTTGCCTGGCACCTTGGATCCCACTCCCTCTTATGGGACACCTGACCCAATCTTGATGTTGGAGTCAGGAGAGTGGATCTGCCAGGAGTGGATGCTGCACTAAGCCATATAGGGACCTTGGGACCTCCTGCCCTTGCTGGGAGGAGATAAAGAGATGTGGAGAAGAGAGAGTGACTATAAGGGGTGCGAGGGGGAAGGGAACTTGAACAAGTATATACATTTAAAATGTTGCGTTTCTTAAAAGCAGATTTCTTCCTACATTGACAAACTTGTACAAGTTGGCTGTCTCTCCACCTCATTCTCTTAAGAGGTACACTCTGAAATTTCTGAAATGAGGTAAGACTAGTGAGGAACAGAAATATGACAGCTGTCAAGTACTTTGTCCAAATTTAATCAGGAATTAACCACAGAGATGTGTTCTAATCCATCAACACCTGCTGAGGATAAGCAGTCAAGTCACTAGAGACAGATCCAAACATATTGATTTAATTAATTCTTATGTTTCAAAACCAGTTCTAGCTGCAACAAACATAGGGCAGAATATTGACAATACTTTATTCACAGTCCATTTTATTAGACATTTACATTATTAATCTTGAACAACTTTAAAATATTTGAGAGAATAAAATAATATATAAAGCAACACATCTTCTTTCTTTTAAAATGGTGTTTACTACTTAAAACATATGGTGGCAAATGACTTTATTTATTTTTATTTTATATACAATGGTGTTTTGCCCTGAAGCTAGAAGTTGTGATCTGTCATGTGGGTTCTGGGAATTAAATCTGGGTCCTCTGAAAGAGCATTCAGTGTTCTTAACCACTGAACCATCTGTCCAGCCCTAGAAGACAAAATACTAAAATTACATATTTAAAATTAGTATTATACATTGATAAATATCAATACAATAATAAGCAGATGAAACTAGCACCTATAAATCAAAGGACAGTTTTAAATTCAGCAACACACTGAAGAAATCAACAGGCACTGAGACATTTTACTTGAGTGAAAGGCAATGGCAACCTTTTCAGATTCACATAAAACCAGAGTTACACTTTTCTAGTATACTCAATTCTATACCAGAAAATATACTATACTCACTTTTAAAGCGAATGTGATAAAAATGACTGTGTGGCTAACCTAGAAACACACACACACATAAATCACTTCTAGTTTGACTGTAGAAGAGTTGCTTAGCAGAAATTTGTGGTGACCATTGTGCATCCTTGGACATTAGCAGTGACTTACTCTGCTTTCTTTATCTGTAGCTGAGCCTAACCTTTCTTGAGGAGCTTTAGATTTTATTTTTTATTTTTCATGTATTTTAGAGAAAATAGCAGTTTTATTACTGTAGTACCATATGTTTTTTTCTTTTTTAGCTACCCTGAATGTTTTGCTTTTTTATATCAAGTTTGATATTGATTTTCAAGAAACAATAAAAAGAAAAAGAGAAAAAATATACTTGTGTTTATTCTTTTAACTTTTGTCTTCAATACTTACTGGAAAGATAAATATAATTTTACAGAATCTATCAGACAGCTAAGATAAATGTTATGTAAGATCTATAAATATTAAAATTAATCACATTAAACTATATTTAGACTTTTATGCTATTCAAAATAAGCACTTAATTTGCTAAATTTATACTTTAAAGTTATAATGGCTAAATCATTACATCACGTGTAGAGATATATGTTCCCACTATACAAATATAGATAATAAATGAATCTTATTATACTTATATTTGAATCCAGGTAAACAATAATTAGCTGTTTGCTAGAAGGAAATAGATATTGTCAATAAAAGAAAAGGCGAGCTTTTGAGTATTGATTATACATTTTTTATTTAAAATGGATCCTTCCCTTCTAAAATACATCCCAGTCACATTTCCCCTCCCTCCACTTCTCCTCTCTCTTTCCTTCCTCCCACTCTCTCAGATCGACTCTTAGTTAGGAAACAGGCTTCTAAGGGATGACAGTCAAAAAGAATAAAACAAAATACAATGTCAAGACCACTAGTCAAGACAATCCAATATAAGAAAATGAGTGCCAAGAGCCAACAGCAGATAAGAGAGTCAGTTCCACGGTTAGGAGCCACCACAAAATCACCAAGCTAACATCTATAACATATACAGAGAGGACCAGTGCATTAATGTGTACCATATCCTTTCTATTTTAGTCTCTTAGCTGATGTGAGCCATGTTTAGTTCATTCAGCGAACAATATTCTCCAGTGTGACCCATTACCTCTGACTATTATATTCTTTCCTTCCTCTCTTCTAGGAAGTTCCTCAGCTGAGGAAAAGGACCCCAAGAAGGCCTCTAATTATGCTTTCTGTCAGCATAATGTCTGGCTCTGTGTCTTTCTACCCACTCTTATCTGCTGTGGGAGCAAGCATCTCTGAAGAAGTCTGGACAAGTCACCAATCTATGAGTATAGAAAAGTATCATTAGGAATTATTTCATTGGTTTTCTACATGAATCCAATTTACCAAACATTTTGTTTAGAATTTATGCATAATTATTCATCAGAGAAATGAAAATTTAAACTACTTAGAGTTTCTTGTCTTGGTCAAGATAGCTACTAAAAATCAAATGACGACAGATGTTAGAGACATAGTCAGAAAAAGGGGACACCTATTTACTATATTAGGAGCATAATCAAATAGAATTAAGCATATAGATTCTCTAAAAAATAAAAATGGTGTTTCCATGTGACTCAGATGGATATACTACTTCTGGAAATAGACATAAAAGACTTTGCTGTATTACAGAGACACTTTTTATCTATGGTCGTTGTAGTTCTAAGTAGACAGAAAATTAGAGTCTGATGAATTTATAATGATAATAACCATATATAGATGATAAATGTTTTATATATCTCTAAAGAAAATTAAACTTTGAATTTTGCATGTTAATTGTAGAACTTATAAATAATACTGTAATCAGTTTACTACCTTGCAATATACTTTATGAACTATAAGGACAACCTACCAGGTGTAATGTTTACACCTGTACAATACTGGTATAACTATTATGTGTTAACTTACAGCTCTTGTGTTGGATTTGTGGCCAGCTCAATCTTAGAGAGTATCTTCTTCGTTATGTAAATCTTATAAAATCCCTTGGCTAGGGAGTTCATCAACCCTTGATGGAAGTTTACTACAGTTTTTTTTTCTTTTTCTTCAGTCTTTTTTGGCTAAATTGGCATGATGCTATACGGCTTTCTAAATATTTATGTCTATACAAAAAGAGTCCATCATAGATATTTTTCTTTCTTTTCATTAAAAGGTAGTGAATTACGAGGCTTTGCTATTTACTGTGCTCAGAATATGAGACAGGTCAGAGCTTATGTATAAACAGGGCATTTATCATATCCCATATACAATTCAGGGAACATAAGAGGGAATGGAAAACACTATAATAGTTGAACTATATAAAGAGGAGGTTATGAAATATTTTCATTGTATAACACAGTTGCAAACATGATCTTACTCACAAAAGCTATGGTTGTCTCTATTGTGCCTACCAAAGACTAGGCTTTGTGGAGTTAATTTGCCCATGCACCAGAGCAGCAGTCATGATTCACATAGTGGCTTGTAGTATCTTACTTCTTTATGCTCCTATTAGCTGCTGACAGATTCTGCAGAAGGGAGGGAGAAAAGTTTCCTATAGCTTTTTCCTGTACTATTGCTTACAAGCTACAATGGATGATTCCAAACTCATAGCCCCAGATGGTTCTGGATAAAATATAAGAGAAAATACACAAATGTAGGGATGACAACTGTAGGGAACATCAAAGAATCACAGAAGAAGAAGAAGAAGAAGGGAAGTAAGCATGGGCAGCAGGTGTGAGTAAATAGAATAAAGTAAGTATTCAAATGTGAAATGTGAGAGGACAATTAATATGAAAGCAAGTAATTTAAATTACAAAATTAATTACATAAACAATGATAATGGGATTTTATATTTTTTATATATTTGGTAAATATTAATACAATACTGTTGACACACCATCTACTCTTCCCCATCTATCCCCTTTCTCCACTGTTATCCAGCTTCCCACCTCCTCTAACCCCACCTTCTCTCTACTCTTCGAAGAAAATAAGGCTTCCCTTGATTAGTTAACAGAGGCTAAGCTGTAAAGTTGAGGCCAGTTCATGTAACCCAAATATTTCCAGTACCCTTACCCAGGGGCACACTAACAGCTTGATTAGAGTAACTGTCATCACTCAAAGCAATCCAGGCTTTCCATGTGTCAGTCCACAGTCAGTGAGGTCCCTTTAGCTCTGGTTCCCTTTCCCCATGGTTATTTCCATTATTCTCCTGACCCTCCCCTTGCTCCTCTAGTTGTTGCTTCCTCTTTTCAAATGAACTCAAGACATTTGGACAAGTGCTTTGCTGTGGGTGTCTGCATCTGCTTCCATCAATCACTGGATGTAGGTTCTATGATGACAATTAGCATTAGTCACCAACCTGACTACAAGGGAAGGCTAGTTCATGCACCATGTCTTGCATTGCTTAGGAGACTTAGTTGGAAACTCCTTGTGGGTTTCTGCATATTTCCCTATCACCAGGTTTTTCCCCCAAGCCAATGATAGTTCATTCTGTCATTAAATCTCTTTTATAGTTTACTTCTCTAATTAAAAATAGAGTACAGGGGCTGGAGAGATGGCTCAGAGGTTAGGAGCACTGACTGTTCTTCCAGAGGACCTGAGTTCAATTCCCAGCAAAACCACATGGTGGCTCACAACCATCTATGATGAGGTCTGGTGCCCTCTTCTGTAAAAACTGTATGCATAATAAATAAATAAATCTTTAAAAAAAAAAAAAAAAAAAAAAAAAATAGAGTACAAATTTAAATAGAGAATTCTCAACAGAAGAACCTCAAATGGCTGAAAGAAATTTACAGAAGTGTTCAACATCCTTAGCTATCAGGAAAATGCAAATCAAAATGACTCTGGAACATCATCTTAAAACTGTCAGAGTGGCTAACATCTGAAACACTAAGGATAAATTATTTTAAACAGGATGTGGGGAATAGAGAAAAATCCTCCACTATTGGTGGGGATGTAAACTACTACAGCCACTCTGGAAATCAGAATGATGTTTTGTTAGAAAATTGAGAATCAGCTATTCCAGGACCCAGTAATTCCACTTTTGAGCAAATACCCAAAAAGTGCTCAGCCACAAAACAAAGACAATTGATCAACTATGTTCATAGCAGCATTATTCATAATAGCTAGAACCAGAAAACCAATTAGATGCTCTTCAACACAAGAATAGATAAAGTAAATGTGGTACATTTACACAATAGAGTATTATTCAATGTTAAAAACAATTGCATTATGAAAATTGCAGGCTAATAAATGGGATTTAATCATAAATGTGTACAATTTTGTCTTCTATACAAAATATTCATGCATGGTGATCTAAAAACTTTCTTTTAAACATACTTACCATTATTTGATCTAATTCCTAGTTATATGACTAAGCTTATTCTAATATGTTTTAATTGCTTATTTTAAGGACAGAAATTAGAAAGTGTGTAGGTAATCATATTTATATCGTAAATGATTCATAATAGCTGAAAAAATAACCTACCCATTTGGACTTGCCACTGTCATATTCTATTGGAATCAACCTCTTTCATGGAACAGTTCATTAAAAGTGAACCTGCCACAGAGTGCCCTTACAGTTGGATTTATGAACCATCATCAAGCTGAAAGGCATTGGAATGTAGCAGTCTTTAAAATGATGTATGATTTTGTCAGGAATCTTGAACCTCTTCAAAGTTCATGAAACTACAAAGTGTCTTAAAATAATTAATTTTTATATGCTCATCTTCTCCATTATTACTTTAAACTGATTTTTATAGAAATTAATCTTCCAATCCTTTTCATATGCCCTTTCACAACTGCCGCTCTTTAGAAGTTTTCCATATATTTAAATTATGTCATGATCTAAAAATTTGAGAGGCAAAACAAATCCATGATAATAAAGAAACATTTCAATGTACATTTTTTTAGAATGAATGACGTTTAGACAAGACCCAAAAACTTCTATTACAGAATAATAAGACTTTTTTAACACCAGCAGAATAAATTGTTATCAATCTTAAAAATAACTCAACTTATGAGACTTTTATAACTAATCAATGATGGTATTTTAATGAATATTTAGAATGCAAGCCAGACAAAGTCCCAAAAATCTAATAATATAATTAAAATAAAATATGGAGAACTTCAAATAGTTTTATATACAAATTTTGTTGCCACCTATAAAAACAAAGAGGGCTCACTACGATTTCAATCCACCAAATAGATTTATTTATTTTATTTAACTTAATCTATGTACAGGATATCTAAAAAGATACAGATTAAAATACAAGGAAATGAGATGTAGAGGGTAAGGTATAGAGAATTACTGGAAGAAAATGTGAAGGAATTGTATCTCTTCCCCAAACACACTATTTTTCAAGTGCATGTACATGTTAAACACCTTAAGTGCTCATTAAGACAGATTTTAAGTGCTCTATTTAAAATTATTAACTAACAAATTACTTGGAATCCTTATGGCATTTTATATTCATGTATTCTTTCTGTTCCCTATATCCATCTATGACTACAACATCTTTCTCCCTTAAATATTTGCATACCTTACTTGCTTGTTTTCATTCTTCTTCTATAGTCATGCATTGTCAGGACTATATAATTTAGAATCTATTAATGAAAGAAAATTGTGTTGTTTCTAGATTTTACTTTACTTTACTTTGCTTAATTGATATGATGAATTTTAATATAACCCAATTTTTAAAAAGTACATTTTATTTATCTTAATTGTTGAAGTAATTTTACTGTGTATGTGTGCTGTTTTTTTATCTATTTGTCATTTAATGAGTCCCTAGACTCATGGAAAAATTTAAAACTCATGAATAATGTCACACAGCATGTGTCCATGTATAGATGTCAAGATGTAATGTTTTTGATTCTTTTGGGGATTTTTTCATTAAAGAAAGGATTGAATTATGGGATTATTTAATTTTAATTCATGAGAATACTGAATATCATATAATGGGTGTGACTAATTTACATTTCTATCATCCCTATGAGTTCAAATCCCCATTTTCACATGAGTATATGCTATTATTTACTTTCCTTGCATTAAATATTATTACTGAGTAAGGTAAATAATCAGTGTAATTTTGATTTTAGCTTCTTTCATGGCTATGCATCTTGAACTTCTTGTTTGTATAATTATATGCTGCTAGACTTTCTATGAGAATATAATATAAAATTAATTATTCTATGCATCAATTTTTAATTTTATGGGGAGATCAGTGTCTTATTTTTTTATTTGTTTTCCCTTCAATTTTGAACACCTATTATTTGTGCAACATTTTAAAATATTTTATCTTATTTAGACTTTTACTGACTTTATTAAATATTTACTGGTCTGTATAGAATTTTTATACAAAGAATTCTTAATTTTGTTATTAATATTGTTTTCTTCACTATTGGAGACATTTACAGAAATGTTTCAAAGTTTATACAGTGTAAAATTACCTAATGCTTTCCAAAACTGTCATGTTTTCAATTTGTACTTTTAGTCTCTTGAGCACTTTCAAATATATTTTGTACATTCTAAGATGTGAATATTTATATTTATTATGTGAATATACAGTTTTCTTATAGCCATTGATTTAAAAAGTAGGCCTTTACCATATTTTATATTTCTGACTAATATTTTTTTTTCTCTCTTCTTTATTTTGTATTTATCAAAAAAAAACACAGTAAAAAGAATTTAAAATGTGGAAGAGTTAACAATAACTATACAGAGGATAAGAATGATAGGCATGGCTTATCAAGGGAAGAAATACAAATAAGATTGCTACACCTATATTTTCTTTGTGTTCATCTTTCCCTCTGAATTTTTTTT